>VZTN01029240.1:261771-316237 GCA_013400515.1 Erpornis zantholeuca | reverse complement strand
GAGGGATCGCGCCGCGCTGCGGGAGCGGGGCCCGGCTGCCTCGCCCGCGGGCCTTAACCCTTCCCGAGGAGCCTCATCGTATCCAGCCGCAATGGACAATGTCCAGCCGCAGCAAACACCGAAAACAAAGGCTGCTCAGTCCCATGACGGGGGGTGCAGCAGGCACCTGGTTCCCTCCAGCACATGCCCGTCCTGCTCAGTGACCCTCATCCCGCACCCTCTGGCACCAGCGCCTGAGGCATGGCTCTACTCCTCCCAAATTAGCCGGAAAGTCGCCCATCCACGAGCTGGGTGCACTGCCTCGCAGGAGAGCAAGACCTGTGCCTCTCAGGTTTGGAAGGTCCCAGAGCCGAGCGGTGTTTGCAACCCAAGCTCTCCTCACCAGGAAGGCCAGGCCATGCCCACCTGCAGAGCCAGGAGGTGTGACTGTCAGTGACCCTGCTCGAGGGCTGTGCTGCTTCCCAGACCTGCCTGTGACATTCCCATGGGAGCTCAGAGCTGCTGGGGCTTACATCCTTTGGAGCATCTCTGTTTTCTGTCTGCCACTTGTCTCTGCAGTACATGTAACATTTGCTGGTTTTGCAGCAAGGGACTAGTACAGGCCAGGGGAATCATTACTTTCCTCAACTAGACCCCATGCTGAGTGCATGCGGAGTCCATCATTAATATCTTGGGAATCAGACTCAGAGAGTTGCAGTGTGCAGTCCCTTGTCTTGCTTGACAGGCTTATTTGCTTTGTGTGTTTGCCTTTAAGCCATCCTGCAGCTCTGCTCATCAGAGCTTCAGCACTCCTCCACCCATCATGCTGCCAGCACCACATCACTGTTGCCCTGGATCTTCCCCACATCCTCTTGCTTCAGCATCTGCAGTTCTCAGCTGCCTTCCCTTAACTCTTGTTTTCCCTAACCCTCTTTTAGAGAGGCTGATCTGTACAACTCATGAAGGGATTGTCAAACTAATATTTTCCTACAAAAGCTGGCTGAAGAATCAGTCTTTTCACTAAAAGAAACAATCCTCAAGGGCTGCAACATGCAAGGCTACTGGTGCACTTTTGCATCAGTACTTTTGCATCAGATATGCATCCCCCTCAGCCCACTTTTGCAATAAAAGTGCATCCTGAGCTCAGGCAGTGGCAGCACCTTGGCAAAAGCAAGTTTTCAGCGTTTGCTTGCGTACTGTGTTCAGGACTGCTTGGCTGAGCTATCACCTCTGGGACAGCTGAAATCTCTGACACCATTTTCTTTATGTTTGTCTGTCAGTGCAGCTGCATATTTGTTTACACATACGGTAGCAGGGAAGGCCACAAATCCATCCCTCAGCTGATGCCTGATACCATATGTTAGATCATCTGTGCTGGGGCACAGACAGATTTGGGGCATGGTCTGGATGAATCAAGCTAACTAGAGCTTTCCACATTCTGAAGAAAGTTTGTCTAGCCAGTGTCCTCAGCCAGCCCTGTACATATACTCCCACATCCAACACATGAGAAAAAAAACCCATCTTTCTGTGCTTAGTATGATGGGTCATCCACTGTGGGCCATTTGCAAGCCCTATCTTGTAACTAAACTCCTGAGCTTCTGCCTGTCATGTATTTTGGATAAGATAGCACCCAAATATGCCTATCCTCCTGTGATGACCTGCTTCTGGACATGGAGATGCTCTGCCATGTTGCTGAACTCCTTAGCTGCACCCTGCCTTCCCCTCTGCAAAACTGCCCTCACAGCCAGAGCTGGGCAGAGCTTAGCTGCCTTCTGCAGTCCTTTAATTAGACAATTGTCAGAACTTTTTGAAAAGCAGCACAGCAAAACACAGACTTTTAAAATATGGAAGCAGTGTCAAGAGCAGTGCTACAGCTATCTGCATCAAATAGAAAATAAATTGGTAGAGTGGGTTTTCTCCTTCTCGCCTGGGGTATTATTGACCTGATGAATGTGGTGGAAATCCTGCATCACTCTAGCAGTGGGTTTGGGGGTGACCTTTCTTCTCATCTGCCAGGGCTTTGAGGTCTCTAATGGGTCATAGGAAAGATGTGTGTGGCTGCAGGTGGAGAGACCTGGATCAGCGTCCTTCCCATGGCTCCCTGCCTGACTGTCAGGGCATCACTGGATCCCACTCTCGTGGGACTTGGCCTTCCCTCCCTGACTTTCTCTTTTGACCCAGCAAGCAGTCCCCAGAAAACAGTGAAGTTACTGTATTAAGGTGATCCTGCCTTCACTGTCTCTTTGTTTCTAGGGAGTCTTAAGTAAATCAGGTTGCAGAGTCTACACAGAACACCACAGTCTCTATGTCAAATGAAAGGACCGTCCAAATGGAGAGAGAGAGGGCAAGAGAGAAAGCTCTGTGTTTGCATTCATCTCTGACATGATGGATTCCCCCTTCCTGGAAGCAGCCTTGGCATAAATAAAGCCAGTAAAGGCTTTTATGCAAGAACTCCTTTCACTACCAATAGTCCTGGAGTCAAAGATAATAAAAGACCTGGCAGCTCATCTTGCACTGCTCCCTTTAATCAGCAGGATTTTCCCTACTGAATATTCACGGAGGTTGCTTTATCTAGCACACCTCTGAAACCTCCATGGATGGGACCTTAGCAGATGCCCTTAGGAACACGTTTATCCATACTTGAAACATTTACTGCAAGAAAAAAAAAAGTCTGATATACAACATAAAATGTCATCGCTGAGTAAGTTTAAAAACAAGGAGAGCCATCTGTAGGCCACAAATAGCAAAGGTGTTTAGCACAATACAATTTTTTTCCCTGAGTATTTCCCTTAATGTATTTTTTACATAGTCTTGAGTTTATTGCACTTCATATCAACACCATTTCTCATCATGGAAAGTGTAGATATTTGTGGACTGTCATGTCTCTTTTCAGCCTTATCCCCACCTCAGACTGTAATGGCTGAGGCTTTTCTCATATGCCAGTTTCCCAAAGACTGCTATCGATTTTGCTGCCTTTGTCTTTCTTTAAAAGATCACTCAGGAAAAACATAGTGATGTGAAGACAGAAGGGCTGTGCTTGCCTGTACAGCACAATTACCCAGTCATTTGCGTAGGTGAGGTACCACCCTGGCATTGTGCTCTTCATGGAAAACTACATGCATATGTCACACATGTTGTGGTGTAACATATTTGTTAAATCTATTTATTCCACATCTTTGACCACTTTACCTACCTTCATCCCACACTGCCATCTGTTCTGTGGATACCACCCCCCATCCACTCTCCTGAGTACCTGTGGAGAGCTGCCAGGAAAATGGTTCCTCCTTTTCGTGCCAAATTTGGAATTTCAGTTGCAAATTTGCCCTAGCAAGAGTGCCAAGGGGAGACAGAGTCCATGCCAAACCCACTGTAGCTTTCCTGTTGGGCACATTTTCAATTCTGTCACAGTAACTGAAAAGGGGAGCTGACTCCCATCAGAAAGGGGTCATGCCCAACACTGCAAGAGGAGTCAGCAGTTGTGCCCAGTCCAGGAAAGGCAGATCATCAAAGGCTTTAAAACTATAAAATTCATAGTATCTGAAAATCTGTTACTGACATACATGACATTCTCAAAACCCTGCATATTTGTCTTCACAGAAACAAGTGCACCTGGCTGCAGAGTGAAGGTCTTTCTGAAAACAGTTCCAACAAAACATGTTAAAGCCACCTACATCACTCCTGGAATAGTTTTTCCACAGAAAGGTCTTGTGCAATGTCCTCAGGGATTTTTTGTTTGCATGTAATACAACCATCCTGCAGTCATGTTAAGAGAAAGCATTATATAACACTGCTGTGTGAAGTATTGATCATCATGCTTGGTCAATACATACACACGAACACAGGCAGATCTTTCCAAAATCAGTGGAAATATCAGCATGGACTTTGCATGCACAAGTTCCCCATAAAATAAGCCAAATGTGTTTTTTCGTGTAGTGTGTCCTGCAGCTCTTGCATGGAGATACTGAGTGCTCCCCTTGGTGCTGCACAAGCACTGCAGCCAGGCAGAGACATTGCTGAGATTTCCTGGCCTGCTCCTGGTGACTCATCCCAGCCAAGCAGTTGTGTGAGGGTGCACTTGAAATGATCCTGTTTACTCATTCTCCTGGAAGACCACAGGAGCACCCAGTGCAGTGGGGTCTCTGCTGGTAATAGATACTGCAGAGGGAGCAGAGTTTCACTTGGTGCAGCAGACTTTGCCTCAGCAGGACAGAAATAGGAGGTGCATTTCAGCTGATGGAAGATCTCCATGGGAGAGGAGGTTGAGAAAGAGGTCCCAGTGAGTCAGCTCCCTTCCCACTTTCTCTGTCCCCATCCTTGGAGGCAAGGACCCAGCTGATGAGCTGGTGGCCCAGAAAGCCCTTTGATCTTCATGGCCTGCTGCCTTCTTACCATCTCAGCTCCCTTGGGGCTGCTGAGCTCCTTCTTTTGTAAATCTTGGCCATCACCTCCTGCCTCTCCAGCATGCTTGGATAACAGCCTGGAATACAGGATCATTTCCTTAAGATACCGCTTCCATCAGGGATGCAATTCATGATTGTCACAGAGGAGGATACCGTCATCCATGGTAGGCTCATTACTGCTCACAACAGTGATGATGGGGGACTTGAAAATGCAGTCAGAACACAAGAGCACAAAGTGTTAACCTCAAAGGTGCTGAAGGCAACCTGTCCCTGCCTCTGTCACAGCCTGAGAGTTCACATACCAAATGACCTCCCTGGTCAGGTGGGGGCCATGCACCAATTCCATGATTTTACAGGGAACTTCAAAGTTTGGTGCAGAGTCTTTGTGGACCCAGTGGAGGGGTGAATTTGCTCCCAACAGGAAGCATTTTTCTATCCCCTTGGCTAAACTGTAAATTTAAAAGCAAACACAAATTGCAACTGGCTGTTTTCAACTGCCAAAGAACTGTCAGGGTCTGTGATACCATGCAGAAGTAGTGCCCAATATTAGAGATGGAAAATTAATTTCTATTAGCCTATGAGCCTGTCATTCCTGGGCAAAGATGTTTTTGATGAACTCCTTTTTCTTCTGGTGTTAACAATTATCCGCAAGTAGATTGCAGTATCTCCAAGATTTATTCACTATTTGAATAGAATTGCCAAATATTTACTTGCCAGAGAGTTATTCCTGGGGAAATTGTTAATCTGCAGCTCATTCACAGGGTTTGCTACCGACATTGGATAGTTGAAGTGTGAAGAACTTTGTCTAGCTTTTCTTGGACATTCAGGTCACCTGGTACTGTCTCTGCCACCCAAGAATATGGATACAACTGTTACAGTAGGGTTTGCTCAATCTTCCTCTCGTATTTGTTTTAATTCTACCTTCCATAAACATTCTTCTAAGTCAAGTTCTAATTCAAAACATTTCTGGAAAGAAAAGGGATGTGAACACAGTCCAACCTAAATCATTGTTTATGCATTTGCTGAAAAAGTATAGTCAGTGTAAGTCTCTGTGCTCCAGACGTATCCAGCCTAAGTAGGTGCCTACAGTATTTATGCAGCTAAAACATCCATGGAAGTTGTTGAGTCTCCTTGTTTGGGCAAAATCAGCAAGCCTGTATTTCAGCCTTGCCACCCAGCTGTTTTTTCATTTGGACAGATAATTGTATCTTAAGGCTACAAGAAAGAGCCAATCCATAATTAAAAGGCTGCTGGGTTTAATGTACAGGGCTACCACTCACTTTAAAGGTATAGAATAAATCAAACTGCATTTTCTTGCCACTGGCTAGCACTTTATTTCTTTGAGAGTTGGCACGACTCCAACACTCAATTTTTAGGTGGAAAAGAGCAATTGCTGGCCCCCTGGACTTCATGGAAGAGATGGTTCATTATTTAAAAAAAAAAAACCAAACAGAAAGAACCCCTATCCTATCTGTTAAAAACAAGTAAAACATCAGGGATCTCAATAGTTTCTCTTGTCTTATTCCATCCATCCGTCCATCCATCCATCCATCCATCCATCCATCCATCCATCCATCCATCCATCCATCCATCCATCCACACTCTAGTCAAACTTAGGATACTTAAGAAGGAGAAGAACCTCTTCTCTCAGCATCCTGAGGAAAAGCATGTTTTCCTTAAGTTTCTTTGGAGTTAATTCCATAGGTGTGCTAATCTGTTTGTGTGTCTGACCAAGAGCTATTTCCTAGCTACGTGCACGTACTGCTCCTCTTTTACTGGAACAGCCAAAACTAACTGACTGTGGATATCGGATCAATTCCTGCTCCCAATTGTTACACCAGTCATTAAAGGGATGTAAGATACAGTTTTAATTAGTGTTGTGCTGAACCAGCAGCTGAGCTCTTGACACTGTGATCAAGTTAAATTTCAAATAAAAGGCTGAGACCCATGGCCCTCCCCTGGCAGAGTTTCTTCTGGCTGACCTAGACCAGCTTGGTTCCCAAAAGGACATGGCAAATCCTTTTGATAGTACAGTCCTACAGCCCTACTCCACTTGCCTGTAGTAGCTATGAACCTGAGCTCTCCCTGCAGAGGAGCATATGCCTTTCTCCTCCCTGTAGTTAGGAATAGATACGTTTTTGTCTCTAAAATATGTATGCTTGTTGTAAATTAGGAGAGCTTTTACAGAGACTCTACCAGAAGGCCACCAGCCTACATGGCTGTTGGATGGTGGAGCTAACTTACTTGTAAATGTGGAGGATGCAGACCATAGAGCTAATGGTGCAGCTGACTGCAAAAATGAGAAGAGCAGTACACCCAGAGTGACCAGTTCCCCAAAACTGGAAGTATATAAGCAGACTGCTGTGAGAAAATGGTAAACAAAGAATGGTATATAATTTCTCTAGCAATGGAGGCAACATGTCTTCTGGAAGCTTCCCTTACCGTGGGCATGTTGAAGGACTTGCCTCAGTGCATGTTGCAGTGAGAATATGAATGGAAGTGTTTCTACAGAATGTGCACGTAACCTCTATAGGCTCTTTCATGAGCCCTCCCTAGCAAGGCAGCTGCTTTCTTCTTTCTGGCTTCTCCTGTTTTTTAATGTATTAACCATCAGGCAGAACTATAATGGCAAATCCTCCTCTCCATACTAGTGAAGGTGTCACGCAGTTTTCATGTGACAAGTCCCCACCTGGAGGTAGTGCCACTCTCCATGGCTCCTGGTTTTCCTTGAGCTTCATTGGTGAGTCAACATCTAGCCCCCTTTGTCTTTGAGGATCAGCACTCACAGGTATCTAGAAAACACCTGTGTGTTTGCAGGGTTTCCACAATGCCTGATGCCAGGAAGGCAGAGGGTGTGACTCTGGCATTAGTGGTGGCACGTGTAGTTACAAGACTGTGTGTCTGCATGTGCTAAAACATTGAAAACCCTTATTTGGTTGACAGACACTGTCAGGCAATATGATTTCAAAGAGGTTTTAACTAGAACTTTGTGATTTATTGTTTGCAATGCTACCAACTCATTTCCTCAAGCCCTCTGTGAAGGAAGCAGGCATTGAACTTTCTTTTCCAAGTTTCCCTATAAGAAGTAATGTATTTAATATTACTAAAACATCCGTATTTAAAAAGTGTCATTATTAAATGTTTTTTACTGGTGTATGCAAATAATTTCACTCACTGTGGACCAATGTACCTGTTATTGTTCACCCCAGAAGGAGCTCATTATTTGATCCTGTAGAGCTGGACAGTGTGTTATGTACCAGCTGAGTACAGCCTATATGAAGTGGCTTCTTTCCTGTGCATACAGCAACTGGCTGGTGTCAGAGGCACCACTGGTACAACAATGTGCTCTGCAGCAACAGGCCAACAGCCTGGATTAGTCAGATTTATGAAATCATAATTTGATTTACGAGTCTGTATCCTGGAATACATCAAACTCCTAAAATGAATATTATAATTGTGGACACTTCTGTATAATCTGTGTTGTAGGTGATGGAGCAATATTTGTTTCACCTGAATATCCTGGAGGAGGTTATGAGACATGATGTGTAGATGCTGTTTGGGTGCCTATGCTACCTGAACCACCCAACAAAGTCTGGTCTCTCCAAGTCCTTTCTTGGTATGCTCTCTCTTCCCTGTGGAAGTATTTCAAACAAGAAGCTGCTTATTATTTCTGAGGTTGTCCTCAGGGTGATTAATGTGTTTATTCTTTTAGAGGAATAAACTTAGTCCAGTTGGAGGTTAACACAGATTTAGGGAGTTCCTCTGAATAAGTGGCACAGGTTTCCAAGGAGGTGCAGAGATCAATTAAATCTTAAATAAAAGTTCTGTCAGTGGCACTGCTTATGCAAAAAAACCTGTGCCAGATCTCACCGCCTTTCACACACATCCCCCCCCACCTCCAAATCACAAACACAAGCTGGCAAATCATGTGAGAAGCTGTGCAGGAAAAAAATGACATTCAGGTGGTGGTCCAGATGGTGCCAAATTTGTGGAAGACATGTTAGTGCATAATTGAGCCCTGCACGCTCCAAGGCATGAAGGACAGTCCACTGCTACTGGAACAGGGAACCAGCAGAGCAGCAGCCACGCATGAGGCATTGCGGGGAGGCCCAGACAAGAGGTTTAGCAGGAAACTTCACTGCAAAAACATGTGATTTATATTTCCTTATCCCTCTAGTTTTCTACTGTTTTCTTTTACTTGTTCACGTCTTTGTCCAGCTGCAGCTGTAAGACAGCCCATAGGTGGGGGTCAGCATTAATGTACCTGCTGCCTCACAGCAGCCAGGCAGGGCATCAGCTTGAAATCTACGCACACCCTAAATGCTTCATCCTTCCTTTCCTTCCTCTCCCTCAAACATCTGCATCCACATGCCCACCCAAAATGGAGCATGGGACTTCTGAGTGGGTCAGTGAGAACCAAAAACCATCTTTGGAGTTTCACATCCAAGCAGAAAGCCAGCTAAATAAGGAGCTGACATGCTGACATGACCAGAAGCCACCATTTCTGCAAAACCCTTGTACATTATGTAGGGATGAAGTTCCAGGAAGAAAGACAAAAAACACCCAGGGAGACTGGAGGACTCCTCAGTCCCACTTCACTGGACATTTTCGAGTCCAATTGCTCTTGCAAATAGGTAACATACATGTCTGAGTGAGAAAATAAGGATGCTTACATTTTTGTAAGAGAAAATGTGAGAATTTGAGTAAAATTATAGTAAAAATAGGAAAATGTCAGCAAATGCAGTGGAGGAAGCCAATGCTTCAGGACTCAGCCTCCATCCACTCTGATCATAACCCTTTTCTTCACAGTAACTTTTCTTCACAGACAGAACTTCATTTCTGGTCTGAAGCTTTATTGTGCTTCCTTATGTGTTCCTGTTATGTCTAAGTGACTAACGGTAAGGTCTAAGACTAAAAGGCATTCAAGAACAATTTTGTTTTTTTAAGTGCAGCCCCTCTTTCACCCATCTGCCTCTGTTGGAACAAGAGGGTACCATCCAGTAGGATGGACAAAGCACTTCCTTCCTAAGTAGGAGAAAGAAGTTCAGTCAAGGCAGAAATGGTTCATCATCACTAGGAAATAAAGAAATCTTGAAATTCCACTTCTCAGATTACTTGAAAAACATACTTTAAAAAATACAAGCAAGGAGATTATCACTTAACTAAGGTGTTGATTATTGTCATCAAGTTCCTGACAAGGAAAATCATTTGCTCCTCTTCTGGTTGCCACCATGGCTCACTCAATCTATCATCTTCGTTGAGTTTGGTTAACTCATTTCATAGTCACTCAGGAGTGAGCAATGATATGGAAAATGCAGCATGTAATGGAAACTGTGACCTGTCACCTCATGTGGGCTGGTGCCAAGGAGGCTGCTAATTATAGTCTGGCATGTAAATACTCCTGGAAGATGATTGTACTTACTTGGACTAGTGCAATATTAATTAAATACTTTGATTATTTCTGAGATAGACTTTGGGAAAGAGGGGAAGGTGTTGTCAAGGGAATTAACCTTTTAATTGCTGGGAATAAAGTTGCCTTCCTCAGAAACTGCAGCAGAAAGCTGTGTCTGAATTTTCCTCCTTCTTTTCTCTGTCCTCCTGTCTTTGACCTGCTCTTGAGAGCTCCCATCATTTTTCTGCTTGCTCTTGGTCTGCCCTGGCTCTGTGCCTATGCCAGTTCCTCAAGATCATAACTCACTTGCCTCCTTGAGCAGGGAGAAACCTAAATGGCAAGGATGAGGAAGAGCTTCTGGCAGGAAACCAGGGTGGCTCCTGTCTGAGCCAGAGCCCTGGGCCATCCAGCCTTTTACACTCACAAAATTTCCAACCCAGGAGCAGCCAACGTCCAGCTCCTAACTTGGGTTCCCGATGCAAGTACCAACACAAAATCATGCCTCATAGCTCAAGCTGCCCTGGAATGGGAGAGGGAAGGGGAAGCTGGTATAACCCAGAGGAGTCAGGAGCACCTCAGCAAAAAACTACTGAAAACTTTGGTGGGTCGAGAAACATCAGGACAAGATGCCACTGCCTGTCTGACTCAGGAGTAAAGAAACAGCAGTGGCATCACATAGCAGGAGCAATGACAGGAACAGGAGGTGGAGTGAAGCCAAGGAAAATACTCTTGGCTTTTTACTTCATGCAAGACACAAAGCTAAGCTCGGGCTCAGCTGTGGGCTGTCCGGGACTGATGAATGTTTCATATGGGGCCTGGGTTTGCAGGGAGCCCAGGGCTGCCTTACAAGCAAGTCTGCTCAGGTGGAGACAGGCTGCAGTCAGCACTGGCCCGGGGTGTTGGGCAGAGCAGACTGCTCAGCCTGGAGCTTGGCTTCCCAGCAAGCCTCGGGCCATGTTTCAAATGAGCTTGTTGTTACCTTCTGAACAGCTCAACAGGAGGTGTTGAGCTGTTGAGTCCAGCAATATCTTTCAGTGACCTTGGGGACAGTGTTTTCCAGCAAGTCCTGCATTTCAAGTGAGCCAAAGCTTTGTGTTGAATGACTCCTCTGTTACACTGTGTGGCCTTGGGACAGTCACATGTTTGTGCATTCAGCACGAACTGAACCTGCTGTTCCCGTGTCATTCTTGAGGCACACCACAGTATTCCTCAGTCTCTTTCTCTGCTGAGTGCCTGGGCAATGTTCCCTGCTTTGCAGATGCGCAGCACCAGAAAAGCAGGCAGCATGGAGGAGCCAAAGTCTTGCACCTCCCAGGGATTTTGTGCCCAGAGGAGGTTCTGCTCATTTACATATGGCTGAACAGGCACCTGGCACTGTTCTGACAGTACCAAAACCAACTCTTCTGGTTGTCATCAACATACTTGAGTGGGAGTACTGAGGGGGAGCTCAACCCATGCCTCTGCAGAGAGCATCACAGCTCTGCTTTACCCAGGAAACAACCTTCATCTCCTGTTCATCTTTTCATTACAGTTTGTAGGATTGGGGAATTCAAACTCTTGTCTAGAGCAGATAAGTAAGACATGGTTGTGGGTCAGAGCTGGCAGTAATGCCACTAATGCACTCTCAAGGACTCTCCACAGCTGCACAGCATCATCTTCAGGATGAGGGGAAAGGACAAGTGTTATTTCTGCCCCAGGAAGGCAGAAGACATTAAATCAACATACTGAGAGCTGATGAGAAACAATAGAGGCATCAGGACAGCACAGAGAAAGGGAGAGTTATGAGACCTGGATGCTGTGGGCCCAAGAGGCACAGGGACATGCATGCTAATTTCTCCTTTCTCCTGCAGTCCTAAGGACCACTGCGTGCTGCTGGGCCATTGACTCTGTAAAAGCAGTGCTGCTGGGAAAGGATGGTGCTATGTTACTGCCAGCTGTACCCCTGCAAGAGGTGGGGTGCCAAGTTCCGCTGCTGTGGCAGGATTTCCAGCTAGGGGACATGCTAGGGGACACCCTGGCTGAGGGATGGCTGCAGACTTCTCTCCCCTCACTCCCGCAGGAAGCACAAGCCCTGGAGGCTGTTGCCAGGGAGGGAGGCACATTTCTGTGCAGGCAGCAGAAGCTCTCCCTGTGCATTGCAGCTTGCTGATACCCAAGGCAAAGGGCACAGAAATGCTCCCTCACATTGTGTTGAAGAGCTCAGATTTTGCTCCAGACAGTTTCCTTGTGGTGTATTCCCTGGACAGCAGTGCCTTCATCAATACCCCCTTGAAAACACTGAAGATGTGCAGGTTCTTCATGATCTGTGTGTGAATGAGAGCAGGACAAAGCACTGGAAACCAGTACAGGCCAAAAACAAAAGCCCAGGCTCAGAAGGAGGTGAAGAAACACCACGCATAAGGTTGGAGATGCCATGCTAATCCTAAGTGCCTCATATGGGGAGGTGGAGGGGAAGAAAGGTTTTTTCCACATAGTCGTTTTCAGGGAAGAGCAGACTGAGTTTAATGGCTGGACTTGAAGCGAAAGGGTTACAGCCTCTCATGGAGGCAAGTGAAAACACAAATTGATGAAAGCTGCCATTTTTTACCGATACCTTCTTTGTTCAGAGGCACTAGCCACTCTTCATGCTGATTGTCTCACTGCATAATCACCATTGGCAGCTTCCCTCACCCTCTCCTAAAGATCCTCTGCATGGATTTTTTTCTTTGCAGGTGCATTTCTGGGGACAATAAGAAAGTTGCAGCATAAATTAAACAAGATGCCTGGAGACTGTGAATCAAAAATAATGCAGAGGAATCCTGAGTGAGAGGGGAATAAAGAGGGAAGCTAAATGCAGTGCCTGCCTGCTGGCTTCTCCCTTGCCACGCTCACACCAATTAAGTGTAGCAGCACAGACAGGGTGGGCAGGGGAGCACCTTTGTGCACAGATGCTAATTTGTTCTCAAGCTGCGGCACACAATTAATGAAAGTGCTGCTCCACACATTCCCAAAACCAAAGAAGGAACATTTGGAGGCACGGAGAGTGGAAAGGGTACATACATGCCTGGATCAAAAGCAAGCTGGATTTAGGGAAGATTTGTACTGTTCACCTGGCACTTGCCATCAGGATCCCAGGCACTACAAATTTACGTCCTTTTTTGTCATTCAAAACTGTATGCTGCCATTACAAAATAAGCAGAGGGGAGAAAGGCAGGTGAAAGATGTGCAGGGGCAGGGAACGTAAATCCAGGCGAAATGGGCCTCACGAGTCTTACACAGAGTCCTAATGTCACTACGGTAGAGAAAAGACAGGGGGATACCTGTTTTCATAATAAAGTACTGGGTTTTACCTGTACTGGTAAAACCAGTTTTTTACCTGTCACTGGTAAAGCTGTGACAGGTGGATGGATAGATGGATGCATGGATGGATGGATGAATGGATGGAGAGTCAGATTGCTGTTTCTCTACTTCTTCCCTGCTCTTTCCCCTTTATTAGCTTAAATGTTGGGTTTTTTTAAAGGATAGGAGCACACAGAAATTAAATGCTCACTCTCAAAATGAAGCTGACATGAGCCTCTGGCTTTGAGGATGGATTAGTTTTGAAGGCATAGTAGGCACAAAATGAGGCCGGTGAGGGCTGGCGGTGGAATTCCCAGTAGGGACAGGTTCCTTTAAAACACAGATTAAACAGGGAGGAAATGCACAGCGTATGAATATGAATTGATGCTGGGCCTTGCCTGGTCTCGCTTCATTTGATAAAGCACATTTCCTTATTGCATGTCAATTATTTACATTATTTAAATATGTATCATCAGATGAACATGTCAGCCTTGAAACAGATACACAAATGCACACAGAAACACACATGTGCACCAAAGCATGAGGAAAGGAGTCACACACCAGTTCATCAGGCAGATAATGAGAGGACACTCCTGTGCCCGGTGAGTTGTGAGGCACAGGCACCCCTTTGCCCAGTCCCTGATGCATTCCATGTGCTGCCCCTGCAGGAGACTCGACTCTCCTCAGAATAATTTGAATGCAGGCTCTGCTCAGCGCCACAGGAATGTCAGCACCCGGCAGGAGCCCTGCTCCTCAGTGGTGCCTCTGCTAATCTCCAGTACGTGGAACTGCTTGTCTGAGAGATAGTTATTCCTCTTTCATCAGCACACGTTCGCAGCAAAGGAAGCACAGGAGAGCTACATTTAAATTAGATAAAATCCCTGTGCCCAGCGATTCTCCAAAGTTAGTGTTATTAGTAAAGATGTTAGTTGTTGATATCACACTGTTCTGGCCTCTCACAATGTATAAAATCCTGTTCTGAATTCTCCTGAAACAAAATTGTTTTTCTTACATGATTCCCATTCTTACAAGGAATTTCTGTCCATGGCTTCTGCTCCAGATGTATGAAGGTATGGCATGGGTTTGCAGCAAGCACTGCCACCTCTCAGTTCTGCTATTTGCCTCTAACTCATGAGGCGAAGTAAAGCTCTACTCTGAATACCCTGACCAATCATCAGACAAAATGTGGACCCAAATTTGCAGTTTGACTTGGCAGAACGACCTGGCTACAGAAGGAGTAAAATTTTTCCAAGAGCCATTTTTGGTCTCTGCACAAAGGCAGAGAGTGTTGTGCACAGCTCTTGAAACACTGAAGGTTAGAGCAAGGTTGAACTATGGATATATGGACAGGCCCAAGACAAAAGGTAGGTCCTCCTGAGCCTTCCATTGTGTGATTCCTCTGCCCCAGGCTCCTCCCAGCTCTGAGAAAGTTCAGAACAACAGGGATGTTGACGGGATTTAGCTAGGTCTGGTGAAATGTTCCTAAAAGAGCAAGAAGTGTGTGGTATAACAGGTAATTTTGCTGATAATTTTACTAGTGAAAGAAGAACTAAACACTTCTCTCAGCACAAAATTTGATGGGTCAGATTTTTGGCAGGTGTGAAGCAGCATAGCAGACTCAATGGATGTACTCCAGTATGAAACAGCTGAGGTGTTTCCCAGAAAAGCTGACCAAGGCAATTCCATTTACCCTCCTGTGCTCTTGCCCAGGTGCTGCCCACTGTGACAGGGCTGCAGCAGCAGCCTGGGGAGCAGCCAGCCATCCTCAACCAAAACAGGAAGCCCAAGGAAGCACTGCACAGCATGTACATGTGATTTGCATAATCAACAAAAAGCAGCATCTTGCTGTAGAAATCCTCTCCCTGCAGTCAGGTAATCTTCCATCCCCATCTTCATCCTGCAGTCTCTTTGCTCCTACTTTCCATCCTGTTAAGCTTCCTCCTACTCACCCATCGCCATCCTTCATTCCCACCCAGGCCCTCAGCTTCTCTTCACACCAGGAACCCGATACCTCCACTGCATCTCTCCACCTCTCTGCTCTTCTAGCCACCTACCTACCACTCCCACAGGCAGCAAGAAGATCCATGAAAAATGAGGACGTTTAACTAGCTGAAATTGAAAGGAAGGGAAGGGAGAGACTTTCAAATGGTTATTAGCCATATGAGCAGCCTGCCAAATCTCCCAAGGAAAATTGCAACAAAATCTCTTGCTGTAGAAACCTACCTAGAGCCTGCAGCCATTGGTTTCAGATGGCAGCAAGGTGACAGTCACATGTAGCATCTCAAAACACAAGGCTTTGCCTGGGACTGAGCACCCAGCCTAGCCACAGTGGTGGCTGTTCTCCCCAGGCCCAAGAAAAACTCTCTGTGCTCCTAAGGTCAACCCAGTAAGTGATAGTAGAGGCATACTGGATAAAATATTTTAAAAAACAACAAAAAACCCCTAAAAATAACAATACAACCACCATTTATGCTTTAAATCCTGTGCAGCTACAGCAGGCCAGGTCTAGAGCCAGCATTCATCTCTCTACATTTCTGTCTCTGTCAGTGGGCATCTCTGCCTGCTGGCGCTCAGTGCCTGCAAACAGCTGGTATGTGCCCATTTGTTGCACTGACATCTTTCCACAGCCACCTCCTTCAGCTGGAGAAGCTCAACTCCTGTTCATAAATAATTGCCCAAGCAGCTGCTGGCAGGCCTGGAGAAAAGAACTTGGGAAGGTCACAGAGCAAATGCAGAGTCTCCTGCAGAGTACAGAGGTGTCATGCCCCATGTCTGAGGTATATGGACTCCTCTGGGCCCTTACTGGGGCATAACTCCCTCACTGCCAGGGGTGGTAACAGGCTCAAGTTTCCCAGTCCTTGTACAAAATACAGAGACATGATGGGATGGCCACCACTACGCCTGTTAGTGCCATGGGAAAGTGGCCTTGGGCCATGCCATCCCCTGGCTAAGGAGCAGAGGCTGATGCTGTCCCAGGAAGATGACAAAGATCAGCGTGGCCCTTGCTGTGAGGGTCATGTGGTGTCATACATCAGGGAAGGTCGGTCCATAGTGGTAAGAACTGCCACTTTCTTCTGTCTTCCTATCAGAGCCTTCCACATAGCAAGAACAGGAGATCTCCCACAGAGGATAAAATGCCTCTGTTTCTCTTCTCACCACCTGAACTGCCATTGGTTCAGATCAGTTTGAGCTCCTCTGTGGCCTTTTGTCCCTGTCCTTTCTTTTAAAAGCACTCTCGAGGCTCCTGCTGCTCTGGGAAGCTGCTGGGGCTAGGGCTGGCCAGGGGCAGGATCTGAGAGTGCCTTATGGTGGGCTGGGGCAGTTGGCACTGGGGAGACCAGCCTGCAGACTCCTGCCTGCTGCCTGTGTTTTGGGCGGGAGCCCACAAGCCCAAGCCTTTCTTAGGCAGGAGAAATAGAGACCCTTGCTGCTGGGTTCTATGCCAGAGCTGCTCAGCAGCTCAGCCCAGCTCTCGAGCTGTCAGAAGCACTGGGGATTAAATACACCATCATGTGTAAATCCTGTGTTTAAACAAATAATTCTCTCAGAATAACAGGCAGGCTTTTCCACATGAAGCAAAGCTGACACCTGACTCTTCACCTGACTTCTCCCAAGAGAATATTTTAATGAGGCCCACAGCTGTAATATCACACAGAGAACATTAACAATGCTAATTACCTAAAGTTTAGCCCATGAATACTCAAACAACCATACCTTGGAGACGAATTGTTGTTTTGGCCCAAACGAGGCACCGATGGCTTGCACCGTTGGCTTGCAAAGTGAATCAAGGCTTGTGAGAGCATCAGAGACAGTGTTAGGCACACAGACCTGGCAAGGCAGCCTCCACAGCAGGGCTGGTAAATAAAACAGGTGCCTGGACAGAAGGCAATCTAGATTTCAGAGAGAAATTGCCTTCAGGTGGCCAAATCCCTCCTGAGAAAGCACAAAAGGTGTTGATAGGTCTCTCAGCATCATCTCATATAGGATCTGCACAGAGAAAAGGGGCAGGGGGGGTAGGGTGGAAATACTGAAGAAATTCTTTGCCAGTTGGCTGGCACCAACTGAGCCTTGCACTGTGCTAGAAAAAGCCAGAAGTCCACACAGATAGGCAATGTGTGAGCAAGGTCTTGCCCAAAAGAGATGCAGGGCCTTTGCTTCGCGCCGTATGTGCAGCCTCCTGCAGCTTCTTGTCACTGCCAAGGTGCCCAGGTGTGTAAGGATGAGTGCTCTGAGCCCATCGGCTCCATGTGCTCTGCCCCCAGTGCCAGAGCTCCGTCTGCAGCCCCACAAACACAGCAATGTGTGCTCTGCTGCACGGAGCTCAGCTGCCACCTCAGCCTTCAGCCCCTTGTCACAAACGCTGCAGGGCAATGCACAACAAGGGCCATCATGCCGCAGAAAAGGAGGCTCGGTCCACCCAGGTGTCTCTCGGAGGGAGATGGGAATTTTGAGCAGTCTGTGTTGCTCAGCTCTAATTGAGCACAAAAACATCACATGGCAGGCAATAGCCCATTAGCAACACTGCATGCTGAGGGGCCTTTTAATTATTTTTGTGTTCCCAGAGGACTACAGAATGCTCTTCGTAAGTATGGCATGGGAATGCCAATTAGGTGGCCTCCAGCCCTGCTAGACAAGGTCTGGTCACATCACCTTGCGTCACAGGCTGAACCCTGCCCTCCATTTTCTCCCCAAGTCTGCTGTTCTCTGCCATGACATATTTATTAAAGGGAGCTGCTGCCTGTCTCAGATGGTGATTCTCCTGTCTGCTTGCCAAGGTCAGACTGCTGGGAAGGTACCTTTGCTCTCCATAGCTTCTCTTTGAGACTGATGGGTCTTTCTTCCATTCAGCACAGACAGCCACCCTTGAGAAGGAGGCTCTTTCAGTTCCTATAGGATATTTCCCTATATATATTTCCCAGGAATAAGGGGGGCATGTAAACAAATCACTAAAGCAGAGACTGCGCAACAGTGAGCTATTGTGGTATCAGAACAGATAGATGCACTAGGCCATTTCAGGAGCTGTCGGTGGTTTTTTTTTCCGACAGTCCCCAGCTTAGTTTTCCTGATTCTTCAATGTCCCATGTCCCAAAAAGATGAAATGAGGCTTCTTTTCTGCTTTTTCAAGGTTGTTTATTTTTCTCTTATCAAAAGCTTGGAGGCACAGCCAGCGCTGTGACCTCCAGGAACACAAGTGCAGAAAGAGCAATGGCTACTCACAACAGCTATCTTTTATATCTAATATTGACCATTAAGAAAACTCTACATACTTTGTTTTGCTTCCAACACCAGTAAATCCTCATCTTATTGATATGTTTTTTCTATACTAACTTTTTTCCACCAACCAACACACCACAGGAACTGGTGTCAGAAAAGAAAGGAAGAGAAGAGAAGAAGAAAGAAGGAGAAAGAAGAAGAGACCGACACCCAAAAAAATCTCCATCTTGTCCCTATATAATACATAGAGCAAGATCCTAAAACTACAACTAAATTCTCTATGGTACACTAAACAAAAATGTTTTCACCTCTCTGGTGCATTCAGGTTCTCCCAAAAGTGAAGGGAGCTTCTCCAAAAGCCTAGGTCGCTGGCTAGGCCATTTTTGAGGAGCTCTGGGGATATGAAGAAACCACCAGAGGAGCAGGAGAAGCTTCCAGGCTGCCCTGGACTCCAACAAGGAGCATGTAATAAAAAGCCACTAAATCAATTTCTGCTGTGATGAAGAGCCACCTTCATTCTTCGCAGTCACTGTTGTATCTTCTTAGGAAGCTTCTACACTTAGAGATGAAATCCTGGTCCCGCAGAAGTGGATGGGAGGTTCACCCTCTGCTGACGTAATGCTAGGTTTGCACACACCTGGAGTTAGCTGTGGTTTGACAAATTTGGATTTACTGCTTCATACGGCTTTTGTACCAAAAAATGGTGAAGGCTTCAGCCACAAGCTGCTTGATTATCTTTTATCAACTGTAGTGAATGAAATAAGCAGGCACAGCTTAACTTGCTCAAGGAACTATGGTTGAAGTGTCAAGTAGATTTTCTCCCCATATGGACAGATACTAAAGGAGTAGGAAAATATAACCAAGATCAGGGATAAACTCTATTAAAATAAGATATGAGAACCAAAGTACGGGATTGGCTGTGGAGATAACCATCCCTAATAATGACCTCTAAAAGAAGTTTGGGGGCCAAAAATATGAGGACCAAGGTGCATATAGAGCATGCACCCCACAGCTGGGTGGTGCCTACTCAGCTGCAGGGAGCCAGATGCTTCAGTACGTCTGGGGCTGGAAGTGCAGCTTGTTCTCTGCAGTGGCTGGTTCCTGGAAAACCTGCAAACCTGTCTCTCCTCTGCCATCTCTCTTGACAGCCAGTGAGTCCCAGCACACTTGTTCTCTCCTTGCATGGCAGCTGTCCCATAGTGCCAGCGCTTTCTCGCTGTCCCCTGTGCCTCTTCTGGCTTTTTGGATGTGTGCTGGACTGTGGGGATGGGAGGACAGGAGCATGGAGAAGCTGCAAACGCTACCCAGCACAGGACCACACCACAGATTTATGCAGAGACTTAATGATGTTTTCTGTTTTGTCTTTTTTTTTGTTTTCTCCCTTCCTAGTTATTCCTAACATTTTACTTGCTTTTTTGACACCTGCTCAGCCTTGACCTGTCATTTTCTCAGAATTAGCGACGATGCTGAGATCATTTTCCTGTGCAGTGATGGCTGATTTAGAGCCCCTCATTATGCATGTATAATTAGGGTGTTTTTTTCCCCCAGAAGCATTACTGTGCATTTATCGACAGTAGATTTCATCTGTCATTTTACAACCCAGTTCCTCATTATCATGAAAAACTTCTGCAGCGCTTCACAGTCAGCTCTTGTTTTGACTGCCCAGAACAGTTTATCATTCTCAGTAAACTTCTCACCCCACTTTTCCTCTTCTTTTCTAAATCACTTTTTAAAACATTAAAAAATACATGTCCATCTTAGATCTTTGGGTAATTTTCCTCCTCTCTGAAAACATATTGTTTATTTACACCTCTTGCTCTACTATTAAAAATACTTTGTGTCTTTTATTGGAACCACTCCACTGGCAATCATACTACTGTTCGATAGCATTGCACTGGAAAAAGTGCAACAGTCCCATTTTTAGGACTTAGCAGATGAGGTATATTTGTTTTGATCTGTGATTTTAATTATCTTGTAAATTCCCATCAGTAAATTTAATCTCTCACTATATATAGTGTGTAATACAGCTTTCTTTTTTCTTTTTTTTTTTTTTTTTAATGTATCCATTTCAAAGTTCATTATGCCATTCGGGAAACCAGTGCTGATAAAATCCTCATCTGGATTCAGGATATTGGCAGAAAGACTTACTCCTCAAGTCTCTGGCACCAAGGTAATGTCTTGTCATAAATCCATAGGAAACCAGACTTCATTAGTTACCTTGGTCATGGAATTAATTATTTGCTTTGGCGCTGAGCACCTGAACATGGCTTTGGGCAGCAGGAAAACCAGAGGCATTTTAATGTTGTTCCTCTGCTGTGTTTTACTTGATTTTTGTCTCAGGATTATAAGATGCCAGGGATGTAAAACAGCTACCAGGAAGATAACAGCTGCCAGAAGCACAGCCTTCTGGTTTGTACTCTGAGCTATGCATACTGTGTAGAGTTAAAAAAAATACTGCTTAGAATAATTTAAAGCAGAAATCTGTTACGTTCCTTCAAAATAACCCGTGCTTGGTTTAATAGATGCTGGATTAATTGCGTGCTGTCTGAGAGCTTTTGTTCCCCTCCGGAGTGGCTGTGGTCTGTGCCACAGAGGTGAATGCTACTCTACTGTATGGCAAATTTGACATTGAAGGGCTCTTTGTAGAAATAAGACTGCCATTCTCTCCCATTGTCCCTTTGATTAAACAGTGCCAGCAAAAGAGACAGTTTTGATGGTTGTTTTCATATTATGGGCATCTGGCTACTAAGAGCTGGGCTGAGATCACCAAATCACAAGCTGCTTTAGAGATGTCTGTTTATGCACGCCGATCCCACAGTGATGTGATCCAGAAAAGTATTTGGATATGCACATTGAGGGGGGGACAGGGGAAGGGAGGAGAGAGAAACAATTTCTGGGATATGTGGCAAGGACCATTTGTTGCCTGTGTGTGCTGCTGTTTTCCAACACAACTCCTCTGGTACCCAGACCCACAACTTTCCTGTACCCCTGAAATAACCCTGGACTGGGGATGCTTTTCCTTCACTTCTTGCATGAACAGGCTTCCAGTGACCTCTGAGGCACTTTGTGATAAAAATAAAGGAAATCTAACATATTACAGAGTGGACTCATTCATTAAGTGCTCCCCAGTTAAAACCTCTTTTGCAGATACTCACATCTGTGAATCACCATTCCGTGATGGCTCGGCCATCCCTCAGACTCTTCAGCTTTGGTTGCAGGGACTCCATAAGATTATACTGTCTTCTGGACTAGGTTGCTGGCACCTTCTGTTTGCTGAATAAACTTTAACACCCAAAGTTCTTCCCAAAATTTTGACCATCTCTTTTTGACCACCAAAGCAAACAGGGAAGACCTTGGAAAGAGGGCACTCCCATCTCTTTCCACTCATCTGTTATCCAAACAGATACAAATGTACAACACAGGCTACAGAAGCGTTTTTACTTGAACTTTTAATTGAAGTGCTTTAATATAAAAAAAACAGTACATACAAGTTCTAAACTCCTGTTTTCTGCAGTTGTTTACACTTTTTCTAAGTTTGAACAGAATATTAGCTATGTAGGTAGTCAACACTGCTAACAAACTACAGTACAAGTTACTAATAACAGTACAAGATGCTTGGAATACATTCTTGCAAATGTGTATGAATACCAAAGAAATCCTGCGAAGTTGAGAGGTTTCCAACACCCATTTTCCATTCCTCTCAAACCCCTGTAGGATTTTGCTCACAGGTTTCCTAACCACCAAAACATGGAAGGGCTGATCCTTGGCTGGTGGAATCTGTGGTGGCTCCGTTGGCATCCACAGAGCAGTGTGAGTTGCCTTGATTCACTCTGTGCTCAACAGACACCTTCTGGCAGGGTGAAACACCATGCAGGTTTCCATGCATGACAAACTGATGGCCCTTCTTGGTCAGTGCTGGCTTAGTGCATTTAGCAACACATTTTTTTCTGAGGGTTTCAAAGCTGATCTCTTTCTCCAAGAAGCAATCAGATCAGTCAGGAGCACCCCAGATTCTCATACTGCTCTAGGTAAAGCTGGGTATATTTCCCTTAAAAAAAAGCCAAGTTTTGAAGCCACCCCATCACCTCTCCTCCCCCACAGAAGGCTGGCAAAGCTATCAAGCACTTAATAAAACTGAATGTGAGATAAGAAGAGCAAAGGTCCTCCACACAAGCCATGTCAAAACAAATCTCTACATACAAACATTGTAACAATACAGTCACTTCAGAATTCCAAAGAAAGGTTCACACTTTACAAAAGAGGGAGAGGGGGAAAAAAGTAACACAAGAAGTTGTCCTTACAATTATGTACTGGTTCCCAAACCTGTAACCTTAGTCTGTGGCCGCCAAAAGTAAACAAATACCAAGCAACATAGTGTAAACTCCAATGAGGCTTGACCACGGCATGTAGCAACAGACAACCTGGAGGCAGTGTACACAGCTGAAAAGGAATTTGTAAGAAAGATAGGCATTTTTCTCCAATTCTGGTACCTTTATATAACCAAAGACACAGTGACAAACACACTACAGAGATGTGTCTGTCCAGCCTTTGAGCCCACCTACTTGTCACCCAGGATCAATCACAGAAGGGTTTTTCCTCTGAAATGAGAGTGGTATGTGGGGTTCACTTCAGGCAGGAGCCCTTATTTTTTTCCCCTGACTCAGTTTGTTTTGGCTTGTCTCTGTACCTACCATGTGACTACTAGGACATTTGGGTTCATCTGACACTGCTGGGATTTTCTTACAAGCATCAGTTCAAAACCTCCTGGCCCTGAAGACCAACATTTCAATGGCATGCTTCAGGCAGCAGCACCCAAAACTCCTCCACGCTATTCACCAGCTGGCACTGGATTATTCTGGTGGGAAGCTACAGAAGGTGAACCCATGACAAGGTTAGCACTTTGATTCATCAGCACATTATGAAAAGACTGAACACCAAAGTCTCCAGTTCAGAGTACAAACACAAAATTTAAGTCCACTTCTGCTGCAAAGAGGATAAAAGGCTATTTAGAGGATACAGAAGTTGGCATATTGTGGACAACATGGGGGTGGCTCACAGTAAGAATTCTTCACTTGTATTGCCTTTTCAGTGACTTTGATTTTCTATTCATGTTAATTTGCAAGTATAGTTTTCTCCAACCACATTTTCTTGACACCACAGTTAGTGCATTACAAAAGCCACTACGATGCAATCACTCAACATACACATATATGTTGTATAGATAGGGGTATGTACAGCCAGGAAGTGGGGCAGCTTCCAACCCACAATTCTTTGTTTCCATAAGGGCAGGCAGATCCCAGTTAGGTGAGACAGAAGTAACCTAGATCATCCTCAGATGCTGAAAAGAAGGCTGTGAGTATATGAGCAGATAGAAACCCCAAAACCTAAACAACAAGAATTAAGGCTAGTAGAACACCTCCTGCTTTGTAGCTAACTCCGTTGCTCTAAAATTATTCTCACCCCAAAGAATTTTAAGATGCAGAATGTGCAGTAAGTGCAAAGAGGTGTCCTCCCCTGTGAATGTAGGGAGTGGATGTTCTTTCTCAGTATTGCCTAGAGGTTACCCAGTACATGTGCTCTTCCCTAGCCCACTGTCTTTATAATAGTAAGTCTTTTGCTTCAATGCCTAACTGGTAAGACTAGACTATTTCATTACAAACAAAATTCAAGGTTAATGTATTAGAAGACTGGAAACATGTACCCTGATACTTTTAAAAAAAATAATGCCTTGTACACTTAGTGCTTCTCTGAATCCTTTTTCCACAGAGCAAAGCATCACAATGGCAAGATTTCCATCAGTTCTGGCCTGGCACAGCCAGTTCTAAGAGTTAAAATGTAGATTAGGCCTTCGCAGTCTTCACTTCCCTGCTAAAAATGCTCCCTGCCCCCTGGAGAAACCAGTTCGTTCTGAATATTTCTGTGATGTAGGCACTTCTGCTCTGGGATCTGCAGCAGGTCATCAAAAGCTCTTATGCTGGCCAATCATCAGGAGCATTTTTTGATCACTTTCTGTATTTCTTAAACTATGTGCAATAAAAATACAACTACGTACAATGAATTTGAAAGACTCTATCCCATAGCCAAATTTATTCATTAGACCGGAAAGAGCACGGGAAGGTACTCAGCTCATCAAAAGCTTCTCAAAAATCAAGTCAGGAACTTCTGATGTTGTGGGATGTTTTTTCATCTTTATGCTGAGCCAAGCTTTAGCACAGAACTATTGTGCATGTCACTGGCCTTGCACTGACACAGCTTTACAGAAGAAACAAACTTGCTGATTTATTCACTGCAACATTGAGCATCATCCCAGGTAAATGACACTCTGAAGACCAAAAGAGGTCCTGAGTACATTTGTCTAACAACCTCGTCTTCAGACCACCCTGGAACCTTCCATGACCCATAAAAAAGCCTTTCAATTTTTTGCAGAGAGCTTCCAGGACACAGTCTGTCAACAGGAGGCAAGCCACAGAAATGGGTGGTGCTGAGGCTGGAGACACTCTGGTTCTACTGTCTTTGATAACAAGAAGTAGGATGGGAAGAGTCCAGCTGGTCCCCAGAGCTCAAAGCTAGACGTTGTTCAAAACACCTTTTCATTTCCAAAATGAGGAGATGTGATAGCAAAATCAATAAGGTACCTCAAATAAAAGCCCTCAAGTTACTTTTTGAAGCCACTTTTAATGATAAACCAGTGCCAGATAAAGGAGTAAGCCTCTGCAGTCAGAACCCAGTTCTTGGATGTTTTGCTCTCAGATTGAATTATTCTTAAAAGGGGGAGTAACCTAAGAGCCTTTATAGTCTATTTTTAAATGAGAGGATATTTTTCATTTAAGTCTCTGTAACAGAGTAATTTGAAAATAACTGAGGAAACCATGCAATCACAGATGATCTGTGTTCAGTGTGCTCTGCTGAAGCTGCTATGACTCCACTGCATTAAGAAAAGACATACATTATTCTGTAGCAATTGTCCATGACACTGAGGCTTACAGCATAAATATTGCAATACCTCATCCAGTTTCTGTGTGACACACCAAGTTTTATTGCAGTAATGTCTCATAATAGATGAAGGTGCTGCAGGGTCCTGTTTGGCCAATTGCTATAGGACCCTGGAGTGCATTTCATAAGCAGGGAATATCTCCCATGGGAGGGGAGTTAAGATGAGGACTAGATGCCAAGAGAACCGGCTAAAAGCTTCATGTACAATCCTAGAAAAATATTTTCTGTGCCTCACACCCCCACCTTCTTTCAGCCCCTCCATTAAATGGGAGGTTCATTTCCTTGCTTGCAGATAGTGCTGGATGCAAGATAATGGAGCATGGCCCTGCCACGCACAGCAGAATGCCTCTAAATCAAGAAGCCAGTGTTCTTTGCCAATGTGACAGATTGAAAAATGCTTCTGGTACTTCCATGAGTGGGTTACTAAGCAACACTTTGGCTTCTAGGGAGTAGCCCTGCTGGATGTGATCTCATGCACCAGCAGCCTGACCATATCCCCAGCTGGAGCACTGGGGAAAGGAGGGCAAGTGTGTGCCGGCAGCAAGGCTGCATGGCTTCACTTGGCTGTAACACAGGTTCCTTTGGGATGAGCTGTAACCACAAAGGTAAAATACCCCAGAGGTGACCATGGGCCCATCACGAGATGGCTAAAAAAGCTAAGACTCACTGTCAGGACATACTGTTGCAGGAGAGAAGTAAAGCCTGGAAGGTTTAAACATCTGTGGTATATCCTGGGTGCCTGTCTCGGAGCAAATGATGCTGAAGAGGACTGACTCCAGGGAGAGATGCTAAAAATGAGAGGGGCTGGAAAAGATTTCCACGTGAAGAGACAAAGAGATCGAAAACAGTAGAGCAGATTAGAAATGCATAAGAGAGGGGAGGATAGAGCTGACTGAAGTGAGGTCTCATACAGGTGGGGAAAACTACGTGCTGCTGTCCACTGTTTCCTGATATAGCAGTGAGGAGTTGTTTACAGAAAATCAAAAGGCAGTATACTGAAAACTGATGAAACAAGCTCAAACTCCATGAAGGCAGAGAGACATCTGCCCTGGTTGCTGACTGTTCCATCATTATCTTTTGCTGAGATTTCTCACTTTCCTTTGGAGCTTGTGACGTGGCATCACTGGAACAGGCTGAGACAGAACAGGGCACAAACAGACCAGACTTATAGAAAGTGACAGAAATAACTGTTTTCCTGCATGTGTTGGGTGTGCTCAACTATTAAGCAGCCACATACCTTTTCATAAAGACTTGGCCTCTTTAAGGATACCAGGCCAGCCACTTAAACTCAATGGATGAATGTTGACTAAGAGCGGTTGAGAATCAGTCCCACTTTTTAGAGCATTGGTTCTCTTTCATGTGTTGATAAATCATGCTCCAAATATGATTCAGATTAAGTTGTAAGGGATGATGTTTTGCCCTATTTTGTTAGAATGCTGACACACGTTGCAAAACAAGTAGGATTTTCTCTTTCCTCCTTCTTTAGTGGCACTAAAGTAACACTTATTATAGGACTCTAGATCTATTCCTGATCAGTGAGCAATGTTTACAGTAAATAACATTAAAATTATATACATATATATGTATATATATTTGTTTATGTAATTTAAAGTCTCCTAATTAAAAATCAATACTATAGCATCACACAGTAAGGCTCTGCCAATGCCACTATTCAGAGATGATTACTCCAGCATTTTAAAAGTGCACTTACAAGTTGATGACAAAACAGCTTTTATCTGGGAGAAGTGCAATGATGTCACAAATTTATGCTCCTTCTATTTTCCTTTAGAATAAAGGGGATAATGTTGCCCCAAATCAAATAAAGAATCGACAGCAAAGACTGTAACCCAGTCTTCCTCACCCCCAATTTTAATTGTTGATGCTTTTCCTTTCAACCACTTCTAGTGAAAAAAAAAAGCATATACCAGTGGTACATTCAATCTGAAATGGCAGATGAAGAAAATGTGAACCAATAAATTAACATGTACACAAGCCTCTGATTCTTAGGAGACCTGACTGAATAGCACAGATGACAGTGTACTTTATTGCTTTTGAGCTTCTCTTTATATCTGCAACTCAATGAAATAAATTATTTCCAAGCCAATCTCCATCACTTCTGACCCAGGCTGCAGTGCTGGAAGAAAGTCTAAGTAAACAGGAAGATTGTTGATCTCTACTGCAGCAGAAGAAATGGAAAGCCATCAAGGTAAAGAGGAAACATCTCTCGCTTTTTTAAAAGAAAAATTGATGACTAAAAAGTCTTTCTGAACTACTGTATGACCTTAATGCTGAGTTGAGATTAAATAAGCACACGAGCTTGATTCCCTCCAATGATCAAAGGTTTGTTGAACACTTCTAAGGAAGAGATAAAAGCTGATGGTTTGATTTGGACCTTTCTATTTCTGAATTGTTCTAAACCTTTCAAATCAGTTTTAGTATACACTGTCTCTGAAATACTGTAAGAAAAAAAAAAAAAAGAATGAACAAGAAAGGTATTCTGTAATGAAGCTCAAAGGAGATGACACTTGGACGCTCCTCATGAACAGCCTTCCCAAAACGATGCAGGGGCACATCTCTAGTGTTGCACTCCTAGGAGAGCTATGAAGGCAGAGTAGGCTAGGTATAACATTCATGTCTTGTCCATTGATTTTTAGCAGATATTTCCTTTTTAGTGCTGCTAGCAAATTCTGCACTGGCAGTACATTGTGAATATCCAAATGATGTCCCGTGTCCAGCAGAAGCACATGTTGAGGCTGGAAACAGATCTCTGCTCCATCAGAGTTCATGGACAGCAGGGGTTTTGGCCTTCCAGGCAGAAAAATCTTGAGAAATGGAAGGGAAGTCCCCTTCTTGTAGGCACAAGGGATCCTGATGAGAATTGGCAGTTTCAAAGGCTTATGTGGCAATAGCAGGAGGAGTCTATCCAAGTGGACAACATGCTGGACTGTGCTTTTTCATACGGAGGTGAGCCATAGCAGCAAAGACCCTTCAGTCTGCTAGGGAAAGGAATGTTCTCCCAGCCAACCAATTCAATCATTCAAGACATGGAAAGGAGATGAACATGAAATGAATGTGTCATCCTTTATCAGTCTTTCAGAATACAAAGAATAAAACCTGCCCTTCTCTCTCCCTAGCTTCTGAAAGGGGGAAGAGACGAACTATTTCCTGAGTCACCATGGAGGTGAAACCTACAGTTTGTTACAATGAACTGAATCAGATGGATGACTAGACTGACAGGAGTCTGAAGGAAAATATCACTACCTGAAAAATCAGCAGTTTTCAGGTATGAAGTGTTTTATTTTTAACTTCATGCACACAAAGGGCAGTAAGCTGATCTGAAAATAGTAGTTTCCTCATTTCAAAACAGCAGTAGCAACATATTCTAAATGCACTAATGTAATAACACTTTACATTTTCATCCAACATGGCAGAAATACACAACAAATATTAATAAGCTCTTGGCTTGATTCCCCAGCTGCAAAATGCCTGCATTCTCACTGGCATACAATAAAAGGATAAACACTAAAACCTCTTCTGTCCCCCAGAGGTCTTGCTGTTCTTTACCTCCCCCTCCCCCTCAGTTAAGTATCTCAATGCAAAGTGGTGGGGGGACTGTCCAAACACCCCACTGCTGCAGCTGGAGAGATGGGACAGTGATGCACCTCTCCTCTAACCTGTGCTAAGGCTTGACCATCAGGACAGCAAAATTGTGCTTGCACAACCTGCAGCCTGCCTCCTTCAAGACAGCCACTGACCTCAAGGGCCGAGGACACTGCCTGGGAGTGTCAGTCACTCTCGCCCTTGTCTGCAGTGCAGTGGGACCTTGTGCCCCTGCCAGCACCACCAGAGACAGAGCTGGGACAGTGCCAGCACTCTCTGCAAAACTGCTCCCCAGAAGGGGACGTGATGCATTGGCCCTGGACGATGGCACTGGCACTGGGAGAATGGGGATTCTGCCTGAGCCTGCACAGCCAGGGGAACATGATGGGAAGCAGGCTGGGCAGCTGCACTTATAAATCAGTCCCCTTCAAACCAGAGACACCCCCCTTCTCTCCCTGCCCCTCCAGCAAACCTGAGTTTATCTTATGTAAACCAGACCAATTTGGTGCCAACCCTGAAAAGCCATTTAACTACTGCTGGGGCTGGAGGTCATTGCTAGTAATTATATCACCATTGAAGATGGATTTAGCTGCCTGCCAATTACAACTCCTGTCCTCTTTTGCCAGAGGAGAAGCACAGCCACAGTAACTAAACTTTTTTGTTTCTTTTGCAGGGGTCTTGGATCTTTTGCATCCAACTCGTAGCTTGTCACCCATTCCTATCTCCCAGGCAGTGTCATGGGCCCGTGGCTGTCAGAAATAAATTGTGTAAGGAACAGTCCAGAAGAGCTGGTTCTTTCTCTGCCACAGCCTGGGTCTGCAGCACTGTGGCAAACAGCAGTACTTTGGGCTAGCACACTGTTTGTAGGCTCCAAGTGCTTTGCAAAAGCAGCTAAGAATTGGCATCCTGCCTTCTGTCCAGAAGCGAGGCACAGATTTGAGTACCTGTCCCCAGCAGTGCTGCAATCCCTGTTGTAAGTGGAAATAAACCCCTTGCTTTGTAACTCCACACAGATGGGGTATGGGGAATGTCCTGCTCCCAGACTGGCTCAGAGCAGCTCTGAGGGCCCCTGTGATGGGCAGCCAGGCACAACCACAGCGCTGTGGGACAGGCTGTCCCCATCCATGTCAGTGCCTGGGAACTGAGCTCTAGGTTTGGCCCTGAGTTCATGGGCATCCCTGCCAGTTTGGCTGGGGGCCCCTTCTACAGACACCCCTTGTTTGGGGGAGCCTGGGCAGCACCCCCCTGCTCCTGCTTGGCAGCTGTGGTCATCCTGCTCAGCTGCACATTCCCCTTGTCCTGTCATGCAAAAGTGGGAGATGCTAAGATCATAATGAACCCAGAACTGGTTAGAGAAGAGGGCTTTCCTGTCCTGTCTGCCTGCTCCTCTCCACAGAACTTATTTTCACAAAATTATAGAACTGGTCAACTGTTAAAATGTCAGGTGACCTCCTCGTGATCATCCCACAGCCTCCCACAACAACATTGAAAAGATAATCCATCTTTTAATCATGTCCTCATAAGATTTACATTTTCTTCCCTCACACACTGGTGCCAGATTTTTCCCAATATAAATTACATTAACTTTAAAATTCAAATATTGAAGTGATTCTTTCTAAAAAGATTGAAACAACAATTTTCAACTCTTCTGATATTTCCCCCACAGTTTTTGTATGAAATAATTTGCCAGATTGGACTTTGATATATGAATAATTATGGTTCTCTCAAAAGCACATTTTTTTAAAATAAATTTATTCCACACATAAATATCATGCCCATCTCTACCTGGAATTTTCTTTCCCACAACACACACTATCCCTCTGGCAGTGACAAGCTTAATTAATATTCCTTTCTACCCCCATCTACTCCTCACCTCCCAAATGACCCCTGTCAAAACACATGCTGTAGGTGTAAAGAAAATGCTACAGCCCCATAACACTGCATGGTGCAGAAGAATCTTCCTTTGGGGCAGAACTGACCAAGCTCCTTTTAAAGAGAGATGAAAAATCATGATTTCAAAGTTATTTAGAGTAACATTGGCTTCAAAAGAACACACTTAATGGTGGCTTTCCTAGCTCAAGAACTGGTCTGAGGTATGTTTATGGACTGTACACTGTGCACTGTAAACTCAGTGCTACAACACAGTTGTGGCAGCACAGTTTGGAGGCAGATTAGGACCCATCTCCTGTTTCTTAAAGGTATTGCCCTTCCCAAGCTATAAGGGGAGGCTTTGTCATGGCAACATGAGTCACTTCCCCAGTGGTACCACTTGGATGCCCCCGTTCAGTGATCATTTCTCCACCCCTCTGGCTTCTGAGTCTGACACCGCAGGTGCTCCCCTCCCCAGCCAGTCTTCCCACCATGGAGAGAAAACTGGGCAGCAAAGCACACAGATGTGATGGAGGGAGAGCCAGAGGCAAGCCATGGTTTCACACAGTACAGTCTGAATTGTTCAATCTCTAGAATAGCCCAAGGTAGCCAACACCAAAGTAGATGCCATTGCGGGCATGAAAGAAGTAATGTGCGATTTACTGCATCAATAAAGATGATTTTCTCTAATTGACCCTTTTCAGGTTATCCAAAAGTTAAAAATTAGAAGGATCACGTGCACATGTTTAACTAACATACTTTAAAGCCATTATGCAGACACTGCTTGCATTTAAATACATCCTCTCCCACCGTAAACATCTGTTTTCATAATAAGGCCAGGAAGAACAATTACATCATCCAGCCTGACTTCCTTTATAACATAAGCCTTTTCCAGTCAGACATTCCTGTGATTAAATAAGGTTGCATTTAATAAAAATACATCTAGGAATCTGTCCGTTCTTGATTTGAAGTGTTCAAGGCATGCAGGATCTACCATCTCCTGGTAGTTTGCCCTGATTTGTGCTAAAATATTAATTGCCTTGCCCACACAGAAGAGTTTTGAAAAACACCAGAGTTTGTCCCACTCAGGGACTGCCAGCAAACTTGCATGTCCTGCCATAGCAAGAGACAGAGAGCCCTCGCATTGTTTACTGCCCAGACCAGGCTTGCCTGACAGCAGATGGTGTTGCCCGAGTTACACATCCCAGCAGTCATACAGGAGGACTATCCCCAGTGGGGCAGCAGGTGACAGGGAATCAGTTATCACAGTTTCTAAACTCCTCTTCCTCACCCCCATGGTTGTGCCACAACCTCTCCTCATCTCAGCAAAGCTGGTGCATTTTTCACCAGGGAGGTCAGTCAGTATTTCTAAAGTGCACCAACACACATGGCTCCAAATGCATGCTAAAAATGCCACTGAGAGGTCTGTTCCAGCCTCTTGCCTTGGACTCAGCTAGTGAAGAAGGGAGGCTGTAGCTGGAGGAAGTTCTCAGCATGGCAGAGCTTGTATCTAATCTGCTGCCAAAGTTAGGTGGAGCTGCCTGGCTACGCAGCACACTGTACAAAGCTGGAGAGATGAAGCACAGCTGATCCACTGTGGGTAAGCACCCTATCACACTGATCTCAGATGGCAAACAACACTTTGGCATTGAAGATCTAGCAATCTGTCCTTCCATACCTCATTAGTCATGAACTTCAGCAAGGCCACGGAGGAGTATTTCTGAACATGAAAGACATTGTTGACTGCAGAATGGTTGTGGGAGGAGAAAACAGTCAGCGCTCTGGATCAAAAGCACAGAAGAGGAAAGCAGGTGTGCACAGAGAGCACAGCTCCTTTAACAATGTCTCTGTCATAGGGATGGAGACCACTGAAATTCTGCACAAGCCAGTCCCATCAACCAGGTTACCTGAGACTTACATGAGGAGCCCCCAGTGTCTGCTTAACACACAGGCCAAAACAACATGCTTTTCCTCTCCATTTAGGAATGCAGACATTGTTTTACTCCCCTAAGGTCAGTGCAAACATCAGGAAACTGGAAGGGAATGGCCATTTTTATGATAGAAGTCTCTAGCAGTCCAGCAGGACTGGTGGCTGAGGACCAGCCTGAACACTAACCCACATCTGCTGATTCCACCACCAGCACCACCATAAAAGCTTCCTCCAGCCTATGCACTCTTCAGCTCCAGTTACTCTTGCCAAAACACTCATTTTCTGTGAGAGAGCCCAGTGGTGTCTCTGATGAATACACACTTGCACTCCTGGCCGCAACAGCCACAGGATTTTGTATCAGACTGAACCATGTGATGGTCCCAAAGGGCCAGATCAGCAGGGTTCACCCACACCAACAGATGGGTGTAAATGCTCAGCTGTGTCCTCCAAGTGCTCCCCAGGGCCAGGGCAGTTCCAGACTGGGAGGAAGATGCTTTATTTTACATTTGCTCTAGAGCTTTGTCCCAACAGGTATCAGACACCTGATGCAAGTGCACAGGCTTCCACTTTGCTCTCCCCAGACTTGATGCTCAAATTTCTTTATGCTCTCAGCTCATCAAAAGCACAAGATATTGAATGAATTTTACAGGTAGCCAGTGCAACTGCTCCAGGAGAGATTTGGTCCAATACAATTAGGATAAATACTTTCTACATTTTTTTTCTAACAGGTTAATGTACTCCTGCTGAAGCCTGAGAAGAGGCTGCAACAGTAGGTGGGAGAATCCAGTAGCTGACACAGCTACTTTCGGTGTGTAAGATGAACAAAAGGGGAAGAAACTATCTAAATAATGAGGAAAAGTGCAGTAGGTCATTATAGCTCATCCTAACTAAGTGTAATTAGCAGGAGAAGGAAGAAAAAAAGCTCTCCAATATTGTTTTCACAATGTCTTTCAAGTTGTTTGGGGACATTTAATTTTGAAGAAGAGTTTCAACCAATATAAACATACCAAATATAATCTTCAGTATCCTTACCTACTTGTACCAGCAATATGAGTCACATGCTGCTTGGGACTCTCATAAATATAAATTATAAACCCACTTAAATCTATGCATAGAAAGTGATATACATCATACCCAAGAAAATGGTTATTCTGGGCTACTTGGCAGTTCGGGGAGTGGTAGGTTTTTAACCTTAAAGATGTATTTTGTAGAAAATATTTGATGTACTCATCCTCCTAGTAATGTCTTAAATTATTCAAAGAGATTCAGCTGCAATAGATTTTTTCAATGGATGTTCTCACTTAATATTTCTTCATTTCACATGTAAAGATTTGTTTAAATGAAGTAGAACTATTCCTATTTAAATTTTTAAAACATTATGAAAATTCTTCTTTTCATATTAGGTTCAGCAAATTATTCTTTTCTTTAGAGCTGGGGAACGTTTTTAGACAAATTATGTCATTGGCCAAAAATGTGGTTGTAGAGAATTTGGGGGCAAAATTATTTGGAAATTCAGTTAGATCTTGATAATTACTTTGACAAAAAACGAGCAACACTTTGGAAATGCTGAAAGCCTGAATTATGCAACTCCCAGAAAACAGAACATTTTAGTTTAGAAATTTCAAAAAATTAGTCAAAGTGCTTCATTTGACCTTAAGCCGAAATTGTTCCTTTTTGCAATTTACATTAAATTGCTCAGAAAACGACAATTTTACTTTCTATGATCAACTTAAGATGACAGTTTTTCTTTTGTTCAATTTTCTGAGCTAAACAGAAAGTCAGTTACATACATAAGATTTTTCACACGGAATTTTCTGAGCAAAAAGAAATTATGTGTCTGGACGGTATGCTGGCATGGCAGTGGGACAGTGTGCCTGAATATCCTGAAATATCAAAGGCAGTAGGCATCTGTGTGTGTACATACCAGTACTGCTCTTCCTTCAGATACACTTCAAACAGATTCCTAATGATCTGCCAAATCAGGGCATTTGATTCGGTGGAGGAAGTGTCACCCCAAAAAGTTTTGATCAGTGCTTCTCAGTGGCAATGTGCTCTTCATGAACTGGGAAGTATTGAACTAAATGCAACTCTCAGAGCACCCCTCTTAAGCACCCATTCATATACAGAGTGGTTGCAGTAAAGAGATTTCCAGTCAAGCCTGTGAAGCGAAACACCTGGTGCTGCTCCCAGCTGAAGTACTCACCAATAATTCCTTAGGAAATATCTTACTACTTTTTCATTTAAAAAAAAGACTAAACAGAAAGCACAAGGCCACACAAAATTGACTTCTCCATGTCGGTATAACAACCCTCCCCTCTCCATAATGCATGTGAGCCTGTTAATGGCAAGCAGCAACCATGCATAGCAGTGAAGAGATTTCATCTGGAGCATTGGGAAAGTACACAGTCCTCGTGGAGCCCAGGAGGTCTGGCATTAGTGACAGTGAATACCATAGATACCTCTTCCTGTATTTGAGTGTCCGTTCGTTTGGATGTGGGTTGTGTCTGTGTGTTCTGGATGGGAATTGTGTGCTGGTATGGCAACACCAGGAGCAAGGTGTTTCTTGACTGCTGGAGCTCCTCAGGCCTGGTAGCCAAAAGCTGATGCTCTCTCTCTGAGCAGCTCCTGGCACAAATGACAACTCCAGCTCCCTGCAAATGAAGAAATCCTTCTTAAAGGAACAACATAAAATCCAGGCACTCAGAGTTTATGTCAAGATTGGCTTGAATAGGACATCAGATATTCCTAATATTGGAATTGCCTGAACTTTTCTGAAGCAGCCTCTGCTGCCCTTGCTTTTGTGTCTGTAGGCTTTCTACATGAGCTACAATACTGCTACATTGCAATGTGTTTTATATTTTCACACTTTCAATACACCACTTCCCAATGGAACAGAAACCTTTAGCTAATTATTAGCTGCATTTCAAATTTTTCCCCTCCTGATTTAGCTTCCTTTTTACCAAAGTTACAAACATTAGCTCCTGAATGCATGATTGATTTGTAATTATTCTTGTCTTGCCCCTCATGTAAACTGCAGTCACTCACACTCAAAAGTCTCCTTCTCCAATTCTACTGCTCTCTGAGGATTTTAATCAGAGAACCTATAATGGTAGGAAACTGCTTCCTCTGCTCCACAGCCAAGTGACAAACTCCAACCAGTTGCAGGATAGTCCGACTGAACCCCCTGCAGAGGTCATAACTGCATACCAAATGTAGTACTGACCACAAAACCCTAGCCCTGCCAAGACAGAAACATATCATGGAGCAAGGAAGGTAATTTCTCTTAATCCAGTCTCCTGACAACAGGCTCCAGATGTTCCAGAGAGGACCTCTCTGTCTGGGGCTTTCTCTCTGGGACTTTGACTTCTTAGGAAGTCCAAAGTCACATTTCACAGGTGCTCAATTCAGTTGTCAAGATTGAGGTGACCAATGACATGTGGGACATCCAGAGGTACCCATGACCCACAAAAGAGCCATGTCCTGTAAGAGGAGGAGACCAGGCAAGATTGAATAGGATACCACAGATCAAACTAGACCTTCATTTCTTTCCAGTGCTACCTCCCTTTGCTTTGCTACTGTTTCCTTAACACTGCATGGTTCAAAACACCTTTCTGAAATTCTTCCCTTCCCCACAAAGACTTTATTATGATTTTCAAAGCAGACTTCAGTCATATGTTACCTTCTGGGGGCTCAAAGACTGGTGGATTCAAGCAATACATGTGATAGCCACGGTCACAGTCATCACAGAAGAGCAGCTGGTCCTGAGGCAGGGTTGTTGGAGAGACAGTAGGGAAACAGGGAGAGAAGGAGAGGAGAAGAGAGAAAATGATGTAAATTAGTCTCTTGCCAAGATGAAAACATAACTAGGGTAACCAGGAATGCTCAGCTGGGAATGCAGAGCTGCAACAACAGAGACTGAGACTACTGGAAACGCAAAAGCTTTAAGAATCACATTTGTTCATCCATGATCAACCACCATACTCCTGAGAGGCTGCAGAAAGCCTCTCTCAACACAAAGGCAGTTCAGTTTCTAACCAGCAAATCCCTATGAGAAGTGGAGGAGTTCCTGTCCAAGATGGCCTCATGATGCAGGAGTAAAAGCTGTTATGCTGGGTATATGCTGTACTGAGAGAAGAGGACAGGCTTTGCTGTGCTCCAGTGTCACCATGTGCTGATCTCATTCCTTCAGAGGAAACCTTTGACAGTTTCCCAAACTCAGCTGAGTAAATTTTTTATGAAACAGATGGAAATTACATGACCCCACCATGTGGTCTGCAGCTCTTTCATATATTTGGGGTGAAAAAAGCTGCTCTGAAGTATCCTGTGATTTCTAAGGCAGCACAGCTCCCTAGTTTCAGATTTTTTTTTTTTTCTATGCTTAAGCAAAAACAAAATCTCAGGCTTCAAATTTATTCTGCTGTAGGGAATATAGTGTTTAGCTAATCACCTCCAAAGTTCTCCAGCCACTGTCAATTTTTCAAGGTTCTCACAGGACACCAAGGACCCTTAGCATCAGATTTTAATTGCAAACCCCACAGGGAGGACATGGCTCAGCTGCAGGCTCTGGAAATCACTGGAGTAGGTGATTAGGTGAGGCCTAGCCATCCCAGTTCAAATGGTTTCATGTTTCCCAAATCTTGTAATTAAGTTTAAAAAATCATGCCAAGAAAGTCAGGAAAATCAGGGACAGAAGGAACATACTTCTCTCTCTCGGGTTATCATGTATTCACATCTACCTCTGACTATCATACTGAAAATACTACTCTTGCAGCTTCCCGCAACAAGAATTCATGGCCCCCAGCTAATTTCTATTGAATAAGTACACAAACCACAAGTATCAGCATCTTAAGTGGCCCTATATGATACCTGTGGTAATTTCAGCAGAGACCAGTGGCTGAAAGGGGACACTGGGGAGAAGCCCATCTCTGCTCTCAGGGGTGGCTCTTCCTTGGAGATGCATGGAAGCAGCAATAGAACAGCGACCCACACCATTGCCACAAGCTTCTCAAGGGTGGGCACGGCAGCAGCTAGCATGTTAGCTAGATGCTAATTTGCATGAAAAGGTAAATGGACTCACATCATTTTCTGAGGTCCCACAAAGGCTGCAGGATTTGCACTCAATGCATTGCCACTGATAGGTTTTAACAGCCTCAGTCATGTTTGTGGTGAACTGCAGGCAGGTCGGGTGTCCTGAGGAAGATCGGAAACAACAGTCATTGTTAAGGCTCACTTATTGCTTGTCAATTAACCGGTATTAAATTTGGGAACAAAACACACATGGACATGGACTGATCACAACATGGGCTGCAACTAACAGATACCAAAGAGGAAAGCAGGCATTAACCCTTTCGCTGCCGGGCACAAGAGAAAATCAGAGTCATCTCCACCCATTCCCCATTGGCAAAGCAGTTTTATTCAGAGCTCTTAAAAATGGTTTGACTTTGAGTTGGTTTTTGTGGGGATTTATTTTTTTTAGAGAAAACAAGAACAAGGATGAAATCAGAAACAAACCCAATTTCAGAGAGAGACCATCCGTCTTAATAGAAATTGGACTACAGTTTCAATTAGCGTTGTTTCGACCGGAACGAAGGACCTGGTGAAAATGAGGTATTTCTCCATTTCACAGCTTCCCTTCCTGGTGTCCAAATGGGTGGAGCAATTCTGTAAACTTTGCTTAAATGGAAGCAGTAGCGTACAGAGAAGACACAAGACAGGATGGAAGGATACAGCTTTTAATTTTTTTAAGAGCTCTGCCACTAAAGTTGGTTGGCACAGAAGAAACCAAATTGCACAGCTAACCTTCCAGGATCAAAACAAGAAACCGAAAGGAAAAAAAAACCCAAGCCAACTCCCACAATGAACTAAATGAAAGGAATAAAGAAGGGAAAGCTAGCAGAACAGTCACATCTAATCGGGAAGGACAAATTGCCAGAGTTACAACCCCCGCCCCTACATGCGTGTCGACTTCAGCTTTGCAAAACAGCGGTATCACAGTAGCAGGGTCAGCAATGGGCTTTCTGGAGGGGAAAATACAAACAAACAAACAAACCAAAGGTAGGATCAGTGTTCCTTCTGCAAAACAAAACAAGACAAATATACCGCTGAAATAAAGTACTGTACTCCCAAACCACCCCTACCTGGCTGAGACATTGCCTAAGTCACCTGCAATAAGCTCCTGCCTGCCTTCTTGGAAAGCCCCATTATTAGAATCCCTCTCTGACACACGTAGCACTGTGCATAGTCAGGGCAGGGAGAGTGAACTGCTCATCTGTAGAAAAACTAGGAACACAGGCATGCACATCCAGCACTGCTGCCTGCTATCCTAGAAACTGGTGCCATAAGTTGCGTGGGGTTTTTCACCTCTACCCAATCTGCTGTTATTAGACTACGACCAGTGGGTTGGAAAAAATCTTTTCCACTTCTACCAGCCTAAGTGCCTTTTTAAGAGAGGAGAAAGAAAGGCTGTTTCTCCAATAAGAAAAAAAAGGCATGTGTATGGTAGATGTGGGCACAGATGTGTCATCTTCATTACCAGACCTATCAGCAATATTTTGCTGTGTCATCACATCACCTGTCACTACCCTACAAAAAGTTTCTTTTTCAAGAAAGTCAAAATGTATTTCCCAGCTAGTGAAGCAAACAGTCACTGGGAATTGCTAGATAAGGAAATAATGCTGTAGGGAATATATTTCCTTTATGGGTCCACAATACCACCAAATGCTGTAATAAGAATTTTTGTTCTTCAGGTATATTTGCATGTTTGTGATACAACAACTAAGCCTGTCCAGCAAAGAAATGTGTATGCGTAATTATCAAAGAAATGAAATAGAAAATAAAGGAGATATTTAGAGGAGGAGGGATCAATGAACTTGCTCATATCACTCTTAAGCCTTTGAATAAAGAAACATCTTGACAGTACTGATGAGCTCAGATGGGCTAAGAAGATCACTGGGTTTTGGAGCCCTTGAAATGTCAGCACAAAACAAGTGACAGATTTTACTGAGATTTACAGTGGACCAACTAAAGTTCTGGGGACCTTGAAACTGCAACTATGCAGAAGGAGATGTGACAAGATACCTTTTCTTGCTGAGAGGACCACATATACTTTGTGATACTACCAAAGTAGCAGAACCTGACATGACACTGAAATGTCCCTCCAGATCTGATTTACAGTGAATGCAAACCTTATTCCAACACCAGTAAATAGAACAAATGTGCCACACTACACATCAGGGAGGAATTTATCCCAACAGCAGAGAGTTGCTTCCAGAAATGTTGTACAGTGCTGGAATATATCACAGAAAACAACTCATACAGGAAGGTGAATTAATCAGAGAGTTAAATAGCTTCAGTCACATTTGAAAAGAAACAGAAAGAATGGAATCAAACTTACAGGAATAAATCCCAGCTAAATGCACGCACATCTTCACGTGCTCACTTGCCTGTGTACACACATTGCTCATTGCAGAGACTCCAGCTGAAGATCCTCCCTTTCTAACACAACATGAGGGTCAGGTCCTGTTCACTACTTTATCTCTGTCCCTACACAGCCATTCCTGCTCTTTTCCAATTACCAGTCTTGACTGCTTTGTTCCTCATTTGCCTCAAAAACACCTCTGCAGGTCTCCTGTGCTGCATCTCACATCAGTGGTACCTCATCATTGAAATGATACATCCTATATTGCAGAGCACTTCTTAAGAACCACACCTACTTCAAGACTAAAAGAAGTGGTCTCTTGTGGGCTGAGGATTCCTTAGAAAAATTAGTAGTAGAGAGAGGGCCACAGTGGTTTCTTTTTCGTAGCAATGCAGAAATTTTGCAAAAACGTACCCATTTATTTACTCCATTAGGCTCTCTCTCCAAGTACTATGAGAGTACTACAAGAGTAGATTCTGCATAGCTGCAGGTTGCTCTCTGTTAGCCCAGGGCTTATGCCATGTGTAAGGCAAAAAGAAAGTCTTTCTTCAGCCTTTAAGTCAGATGCTCTTCCACATTAAGCAACATTTCTTGTGGTACCATGACCCCAACTTAGTATCATTGAAAAGATCATTTTTACTTATGCTATCAGCATGATGAGGCACTGTAGTGTATGGAAAGCACACCACTAGATACTCAAAATATTAAAATTATTTTTCCTTCCCTCCCTGCTTTCTCCTTCTTCACAATCTCTTTCTTTTCATGCTACTTTTGTTCAAAACCTAGTGTTTTACATGCTATGGGAAAATTAACATCCAAGACTTCCTGAGGCAGTGTTAGTGAACACCATTTCTGCTCCCTATCAGAGAACTTCTTAGCATTCCTTCTGTGTCAGAATACCTGAACACAAAGCCCTGTATCTGCATGTGGCAAGCTACTACAGGTAGTTTCAAATTTCCTCTTTTTTTCCCTTAAAAATACCCCCAAAAAACAGCTTGTTCAGGCCACAGTTTTGTTTTACACACAGAGCAGTCCAAAATGCCATTCAAGTTATGGACACTGTGGTAGCACACAAGACAGAGAACTGCAAGTCTTCTTGCTATGTGTTTAAGATGTGTGATGCACTGCGTTTGCTGTGGCTAAGGTGTGCAGCAGAGCCTGCAGCTGAAACTCAGTTAATAATTCAGGTGGTGGCTCCACCCTGGGAAACCCTGGATCATTCTCAGAAGTCTGTATCAGCTCTGCAGATCTAATAGGGGGAGGAAGTAGCACGTATTTATGGTGTCACTGAAGTCAATAGACAGACCTCTAAAATACAGCCTGGGAGCAGTTCTGTTGAAGGAGAAGGCAATATGTTAAGACTGACAGTTTCTAATCTACCATAACTATTCTCTACCTAAACTTTTGCTATGCTGCAATAGCTATAAACAACAGACAGAGACAATAAAACTTCGCAGTGAGGTTTTCAACAGCTCATCCCTTTGTCTTAAAACAATATTTTAAAGCGTAGATCAGGTTTGAAAGCTCCCTCATCTTTGTCAAAACTCTCCTCTGGATCTGAACTCTGAGACTGAGACCATCTTTTATAGTGACATCAGTGTTTCACATGCCACTGGCTTTAATTGTACACTATGTCCACCAGACATCTGGTCAGAGGAATGGGGAGGTGAGCACATTCAGAGACCATTTCTTGTGTCCTCCACCTGGTACAATTGCAGTCTGATGGGAAAGATAATTTTAACATAAATACCTTAAAAAAATTTAAAAATCTCTTCTGCTTACACTGGCTGTATAACGCTAAAGACCAAAACTGACATTAAAGGGCAGGAGCAATCTGCTGCTTGCAGGCGCTCTGTGACCAGTGAAGGCCTTAGAATGGCTCATTAGTGCTTTTTCAATAATGGATTCTGCATTGCAAGATTAATTGCAGCATGTGCTCTGTCACACCCGCCACAGACTATTTAAGTTAACAATCCAATCAATAACCTTTTTCAAACAAAGGCAGGGATTATGTTGAGGGGAAAAAAATAAGCAAATACTCTTTTTTAAAAACAATGTGAAATTATACCGAGTAAAAGGAATTTTTATCCAGTTTCCAATTCTTTCCATTATCTTCACAATGTAGTGGTGGGCTTTTTAATCAATAGCATGATGAAAACTCACAGGCTTCCTGGCTATATTGCATCAGAATTTATTCCGTAAACTTTCAGGTCTTCAACTGACTATAAATACATATTACAGATATAATGACCTATGTCACAGGAGCCCCATCCAAATAATGGAAGTTTTACATGAAAAGAAAATGCAAAATTTCCTCCTGCTAAGACTGAATAAAGATTGTTGTGGCCACTGCCATCATTAGACAGAATTACTACCATTATCTGTGCAAAAGAAGGGAAACTTGTAATTCTAATGAGTGATGTGATTTTATGGCTATGATTTAAAAATGTACCCCTCACTTGTCTGTCTAAAAAGGGATGCTTACAGATATGCAGTGTCAACAACAGATGGATTAGAAAGGGCCCTTAAAAACTCAAACTACCCAAGCACAGTGAAGGGCTTGGCTCTGCCAGAATCCCAGGGCTCAAGAAACTGCAACTCTCAGAAAAAGACCAAACATTCCTAAGAGATGAGGTTAGGGAGCTCTTGGCATTTTCCCGGCCCTTCCCATCTTGCAATGTGAAGGTGTTACTGTGTAGAGACATATGCTCAAACAGAGGTGCTCATGAACAGAAGCCTTCAAAACTGTTCCTGGGGTGAGCATCCAAGGCACCACCTGCCACACTATCTCTGTGATATGGAGAAGCAGGAGTATTTCATTACAGAAAAATGTAACAGCTTTCCTGGCAGCCAGGACAGGATTAAATGTTGGAGGCTGCAGGTGGAGAGCTCTTGTCTCACCCCATTCAGCACAGGGCCCTGCTGAATCCTGCTTCTTAAGAAATACATACAAACAAACAAAAGGAAGTCACACTCATAGGCACCACATTGGGGTTTATTATTATCAAACAGAAGAGGAGAGCATATATCACCACTTTGAATTTCTGTGTCCTGACTGAAGTGAGAAAACCTAGCTGTTTCTCCCAGTGTGTTCCAGCAGTGCCAATTCTGCTAAAGAAGTGAGTCCAAAAGGACTCAGTGGTTCCACTGAATAGTCTGGTCAGTCTGCTTTGGTCAGAGACCAACTCTCCTCTATTCTAATATGCCACAATGTGCCAGTAATTGTGGAAGAATTAATGCCTTTAATAATTGATGGATCTCTGAAATCACTCAGTGCTAGAAGAGCTTATAGTTCTTATTATTTCATTTTCTGGCCCTATAGTTGTTCTGGCCAGCATGGACAGAGCTTAAACTGAGCCCACAAAAAGAGTAGGGGCACTCTGCTGCATTAGCACCAGGACTGGTGGCCAGCTGCAGAGGTGGTGGTTTGCTTCTCAGTACTGCCAGTTACAGCGGAATTAGTTATATAAATTACAAGCAATTGCTCAAATATTTGGCACTGGTACAAAAGAGCCCACTTTAATTGTTCACCCAAGGGACAAATATAAGCCCTGTGCAAAAGGTGGTGGTTCGGTCCCAGCTGCAGTTTGGCAGGTGTAATTGGAGTCAATGGGAACTGAAAGAAGGACAGACCTGTGTTTGAAAGCAGGGATCTTGGGGAAGTTATAAAATGCTGGTGTGTGGCAGGTGGCTCTTGCAGCTCACTCTCTTGCACTGTCCTGCTGTTCCTTTAGCCATGCAAACACTAAGGGGCACAGGGAGCAAAGGAGTAAGCTCCTGCCAAAGCACACCTCATCTCCAGGCACTCCCCAGAAAATTTCATTGCCTGAGGAAAGTCCACCCACCCACCAGCTCTACTCACTCTCAGCTGTGACTCTACAATGCTGCATAATTTCCTCTGAAACCTTTTTAAGCATCAAGAGCATCATCTTGGATAAGGAGCTTGGGTTACAGAGGGTAAATGAAGAGCAAAGCTTGGCTCAGGCCACTCATGTGCATAAAAAAAATGCACCCAGGGAGATCAGCTGTGACAAGGCAGTGTAACTCTGCCTGGCACAGGGTGGCAGGAGGAGCTGGGTGGGATTCAGGGGTGACCTCTGGAGCATGCAATGGGACAAGTTAGGAGCGAGTTATTCTCTCCTTCCTAATGGTTTGTTAGTCAAATCACTGCCCACACCCCCATCCCTGTTGTAGCAGATGCCCCACATCTTACAGGAAAACTACATGAGAAATGTTTTAAAAGAGTTTTACTGCAATAGGTTTGTGTGTGACTCTCCCTGAGTACACCCCTTCCTCAGCATGCACCATCCAGCCATACGTATTTTAGCAGGGGGAAATGAAAAGAAATAAACTACAGATTTTAAAAGTCTTTAAAAACTGCCAACAATTAACTTTGGCACACATGAATCACTGCCCTGGGAGAACACCCTGATTTGGGCTGGTGATGCTGCAGCCAGGCCCTCTGCTCTGTGTTCAGATTTGGCAGAGGGAGGATGAGTCCTGCCAGGGTTTCTGCTGCTGTGTGGGTGTCTCCCTCTGGGCAGGCACAACCTTCCCTTCCAAAACTGTCTGGGACAGGCTGAAATCTGCACCTCCGTTTCATATCTGCCAGGGGTTTGGGCTGGGGCAGATCTGGGGCAGAGGCCTGTTCCACTGTCTTCCCCTCTGAAGCCTAGCAGTGGGGACTCAGGCACACCTGACACACACTGCTCCTTTCTTTGCAAAGATGCTGTGATAACGCAGAACTGAGACAGCAAACTGGGGAATCAGAAACAGTGCCCAGCCTTAGAGCCAAAGGAGATGCCACATGCCCCAATGGCTCACCTCAAAACCAGACAGTACTCGGCTCCCTCTTCTTCTAGGCTGGCCCCTATTAACCACTGTTGGCTGCTAGACAAAATGGCTATTTCTTGCCTAAGAAAAATAATGTGGAAGCACTCAAATAACCTTGTACTGAAGCATCAGCTTGTTAATGCACGGGTAAGTCATGCCAGCTCTGTACAATTCCTGGGGGTGAATTAGGTCAGAGTGACCTCCAGAAAAACCACCAGGCTTCATCGCTGCGTGCTGCATTATGGGTAACGATCTGCTAATTGCCAGGAGGCACTTGGGCTGCTTACCAACACCAACAGGAAGGAAACCTGCCTGCAGGCACCGCACGGACTCCATATGCTGGGGACATAGCTCCTAATAAGGAGAATAAACCCATTTATAGAACGTGAACTGGCCAGGAGGACAGGCACTGAATGCTAATGCTTACCCAGGCAGTGCAGCTCACCGGGGTTGCTGCCGGAGACCCCCAGCAAAACCCCCACGTTGCATTTGGTTCCACAGTGAAGTAGGGGTGAGGTAGATGGAGATGAAAATGCAGGAGTGGGAGAAAGACTGCTTATCCAGGCAAGATGAATCACCACAACCTGGAAAGCCAACATCCCCTTTGCCCCGGGGACATTTTCGTTACCCTTCAACAAACTGCAGTGGAAAAAAACCTCCGGCACAGCTCCGACCTCGTCGCTATGCACTGCAGGCTCCCCAGCCAGGCCAGCTCACACACCACAGAGCTTTCAATCAACTGGCAGGCTCACTAAACCCTTTCAAAATGAGCAACCAAGCAAAAATACTTGGTCATAAACACTAAAAATAGGAATGGAGGATTGGGTTTTGTCTTGCTTTTTAACTTGGTGAAGCCAGCTCTTCCTAGTGCATTAAATCCACCTCCCTGGCAGCCATTTAGAACATCTCCTCCCCCCTGGGACAGCCAAAATCCCCAGCTATAATGAGAGGAGTGGGGTGGTATTTAAAATGCTAGGGAAATGGCACCCTGAATAGCCTTCAGAGAGCACAGTGCCTTTGATAAACCCGCCCATAAAACAAGACATCAGCGCTGCCCCTCCTCCCCTCCCTTTAACATGAACAGGACTCTGCTACCTGCTTTAACCCACATTTACTGCCCAAATACCTGCCCCTTCCCCAGCACCTCTGGTGTTAAACTGTCCTGCTAACACAGCCGCAGATGGCAGCACGCCTGCAGGGATGCCCGGCGCTGCCCAGCGCTGCCCATGATATCAAGGCAGAAAGACTCCAATGTTTTCACGCTGGCCTGACACAGGGTGTCTGACCTGAGCCAGTGGCAGCAGTGGATGGGACACATCATTTCCCCAGAGCATTCTAACAGGGGCTTCTTTGCTGGGATTATATAGGAGAGTGCAACAGGGATGTGTCATGACATGGACACCACTAAAAATAGGCCATGTCCCCCCAGTCAGTTCAGAGAGCATCCAGACAACCCCACTGCACCACTGAGGTCCTCCTCAAGCATCAAGGACCATGGGGAGAACTTCAGAGGCAATTTCACCCATGAGTCACAAAACAGACACCTCACAAACACAACTGTCACTTGGAAACAGCATAAGCTGATTAATATGGGGAAAGGAAAGGGGAAAAGGAGAGAGTATTACTAACCTCTGGACTAAGTTTCTAGAAAGAAAGTTACTTTCTAGAGTAATTCCCTGCCAGCACAGTTCCAGAAACTTCAAATTAAATGGCAAACTCCAGAGAAATTATTTAAATGTCATCATTTTAATATTAAAGAAACTAAACTATGCAGAAGACACCATGCCATTGCATAGACAGTGACCTCATTGCTCTTACATGAGGTAACCACATAGCATCTAGGTAAAGATATTCAGCACATGATGGGTAAATGACTGATAATCGGTGTGAACATGATGAAAATGCAAGAGGTCTGTCTTTCTCACAGAAGCATAATTTACACTGTTGTTAATTTGACTGTATTCTCAGACATAAGTAGAACTGCCTCACTCAACACAAACAAGACCAATTTCGAGCAAGTTACTTCAGTCCCTTGTTGAGTTAAAGAAACCCTTTCAGCTGCCAAACAGGCAGTGATGCCCATGCATGCTCTCCATTGTTTGTAATGCAGTGCCAGAAGCTGCAAAACACTGATTTTTTTTCCCCTTCTCTGTCAGTTAAAGCCCCTGTTTGGTTGGGAATTTTTAAGTGTCAATAGAGATTTCATCAACAAGAGAGCCAGTTTTCACTTCTCCACCAAGCTCCCAGAGACATCAATATCTAGAGGGAAGTAAGAGCTATAACCACATGCTGAAGAGCATCAGTATGGGAGTGGTGGGAGGGAGTGAAATGTCTTTGTTTACTCTCTAAAAAATGCAGTTTCAAGGTGATCTAAACATCTGAGTGGAGGAGTGAATTTGAACAAAGTAGTTTCAGTCAAAAGTAAGTGGGAGGGAAGAAAGGATTAAGAGGTGGCAGGGCAAAAAACTGATTTTCAGAAAGCTTGAGACATTTTGTACCAGTATCTCACAAATAAGAAGCTGGACTTTCATTTTAGAGCAGTACCTTGCTTCAAAAGTGAACTCAAGGGAATTGTTTTTAAGAAAGAGAAAAAAATAGTCACAAATGAAATGTTTCATTCAAGCCTGTGCACAGTTGGCAGCAGGAAAGGGTCATTTCATTGAGAAAGAGAAATCTTGTTTCATTTCAAATCAAACCAAAATCTTTTATCCTCACCATGGTATTTTTCAGTTCAGTTATTTCAATGGCCTTTTTGAGTAAATGTCCAACAAAATGCTGCCAGAGATTAAAACAGTAGAATTTTAAAACTTTTTTTTTTTTCCAGTGGAAAACCACCTGATTAAAATCCATGATCTCTTTTCTTAGAGCTCACCAGACCTTCCACCCCAGATGAGTCAAGTCAAAATCTTGGCCATTCCTTAACCTGTAACAAGTGAGTAGTGCTGCTTCAACCTACACAACCAATGCTTCACACCAGCTAAATATCACATCAGATTAAACAAGAAATTAGCTAGTTCCATGGCAATGGACACTAAGGTGCCTCATTAAACAGTTCACTAGTCTTGCTATTTTTCAGCACCAAAGGAATTGTTTAACAAAGCCTATACAAAAGTAGGATATTATTGTATTTGATTCTGGAAAATGACCTTCCAGAGTACTACAACGATCTGTGATTCTTCTGACTCTGCTCTTAGCTGGCTGCTCCATTGGCCAGCAGGACTGTTGCTCAGTGGCTCTGTTAATGGCCAGGACGCAGGGAAATCCTCTCCTACAGGTTGGTCTGAGCAGGCTCTGGGTACTCCAAGTCGTCTCACTTTTAACAGCTGTTGAGAGTGTTCATCAGCTACAATGTTCTCTGTTAGGTGGGATCCCACCACCCACAAGATGTCTGGCAGTTCTCAGTGATAGCTGCACTGAGCTTAATGGGGACTAATTCTTCTGCACATGATTCCAGACCTGTAACAGTGTAAACAGTCACAGAGGAATATAATGACTGTGGATGTCCTTAGGAAATCCATCTCCATTCTTTCAGCTCACTAAGTACTTGTAAAATCTCAGCCTTAATGGCAGTGAGGAAAGGGTCTTGGAGAGCTAGATAAAGAAGAGGCTGCAAGGGAAATGAAGCCCCCTAACCCAGGGAAAGTCCTTTTCTCTAGATGAAGGAATACACAGTTCTGGACCATGTGCATGCTTGAACAGTACAACAGCAAATTCAACCTAGAGAGAGTCTGTGGACAGTTAAAAACTCTCATAAGCCCCTAGGCTGATGGACACATTCAGAGACACAGTCAATATAGAAAGATCTGAGAAGACCTGCAACCTGCTCTTTAAGAAGCCAAAGTCCAGATATTCCAGCAATGGATGAGACTTCTGACCCAGAATTCACTGTACTGTAAAACATGTTGTTGAGCCCGGGGAAAAGGCTAGGAAGACTTTAGTGTTGTTTAACATATTTAAGCCACTCCCAACAGAGCACTGATGTGAAGCCACTGTGATTTGTACCAACAGGGGAAAATTAATTTCTCAAATATAGACTTAAAACCATTCCATTCAAACTCCACTGCACAAAGTGCTACATGAACTTGAAAGCTATGTCACGGTGGTTGACACTAAAATTAAAGTGCCCCTTTAGTGACAGCACAGCTTTCTACTTCTCCCCAACAAATTACTTCCTCCCATCTTGGGGAGCTGGCCTCAATAATGATTCCTGAAATCATCACATGAAGAGTTTAATGACTTTTGGCTACTGAAAGAAATACAAAATAGCAAGCTAAGCCTACAGAGATGCTTGACAAAACTATCTCCAGCATTATTTAAAATCTCTATTCTGTTTCAAAAAAGGAGGCTGTATTGAAGCAATTTGGTCATCTTCATTCACTTCCTGCAGTCCACAATGAAGTCACTGACACGAGGACACTTAACAGCAAACACTGAAGAAATGTAATGAGAAGAGGCTTCAGTCCAAGTAAAAAATTACTCTTAACACCTATAACACCTATATCTGCAAACCTACATGTAAACTAGGTTTTAATGAGAATTGGTTAGGGAAGATGACCAGCACTGAGAAATTAAACCCCACTCCAAAAAAACCCCAAACCACTCAGTGTTAAGACCTCAAAGGGAGGCTGTGTCTGTTCCTACTCAAGAGGTACAATCCATCAGCTGAGTTGCCAAAAAAGAAGTACCCCTCTACAAGATCTCTCAGGCAGACAACAGAAGTTCCAAGAGCTTCAGCCCACTGCCCAGCTTCAGTGTTCAAAGCACGTTTCCCTTAGCAGTGCCATTGCTGGCTTGCAGGTCATTCAAAGTTACCACAGCTGCATTAGGCAACATTAAGCAAACCTGTTTCTACTTATGGATGCAATATAAGCCACAACACCAAGCTCTCAAAATCTGTGCTTTTATGAAGGTAAATGCCATCCTTCTCCCACCATGGTTCACTCACCATGGAACCATGAAGAATTACCAGCTGCAAAGACAAAACATCATGAAATAACAGATAAGACAGTAGAAGTTTCTAACACACACTGCACTGCAAAACAGTAGAAACTGTAGTTAGGTCTTCAAAAATATACTGGTGAGATGTCACAGGTGGATGGCTCTCACATCATTGAAATCAAAGTTAGGGCTTAACTGGGAAATGTCCAGCTTTAGTGCAGCAAACAAAATACAATCTTTATACAATAATTTCCAAGGGATAATGGAGATCTTAAAATCATCAGGCCACAGTTTGGACACACCCAGCCAAAGGGCAGTAGTCACTGCTTATGTGCTCTGCTATGCATGCATTATGTAGCTGAGGTCTTACTCATCCATCTTCAACACCTGGGATGGGACAGGGTACAGAGAAGTCTATGTCATTGCTAATGAGAATTAAAAGCTTGGGTTTAGAGAGAAAGTGTTATGGGTTTTTTTATCATCTATAGGCTGAAGGAGTGAAATACAAGTAGGGCTCACAGATCCAAGATGCAAATTTAATCAGACTTTTTTTCTGATTGCAGGCAAAAATTTGGATTAAATCTTAAACCAGTGCAATATTCTAGTTCAGGCCAAAGCAAATTAGCTGGAGCTGTTTTCACTCCACCCAGAGAAATCAGAATTCTAGCCCTCAGTCTTGCCAGCCTTCACTTCAGTCTCAGCCCAGGCAAGGAGAGCTTTGGGGGCACCCATTCACTGCTGCAGTGCTGAAAGACATTTTTAGTCCCTCCTACTGCCACCTCTCATTCTCACTGGCAAGAGCCATTCTCCTAACAGGAAAATAAGATCTATTTATGTCAGCATAAATCTGTTCAAGGTCTTATCTGTTCAGATAATTTCAGCAAAATTAATTTTTTTCCTTAGCATTTCTTATTCCAGGCCTGTATCTTAAAAAAACCTGAAAAAAAAAAAAAAAAAAGACACAAAAATGTTCAAAGTAATAAGACTTCTGTAGAGACATTCCTTGGAGTCTGACAGTCTGTAACAACAGCTCTGCTGTGGTGGGAAGGATCCCATTCATCTAAACAAGGTGTTGACAGACATCCATAAAGGCCAGTTTCAACATACACATTCACTCCTGGCTACCTTAGCAGAAATATCTTGTTCTGCACTCAGCATCTGTCACACTGAGGACAATGAAAATGTCAGTCTAACCTCTATCTAGGTCTCTCTGTCCTCTCCAGCACAGCAGAAAGCTCAAGAGGAGCTTAGAGAAAAACAGAAACAGTAGCACTGACCAAGAGCCATCACATACCCTCCCCTCCTTTCTCTGCTTTCAGGTAGGAAAAGATTACCTACCCCCACGAAATCCTTATGAAAAAGTAGTTCTCTAAGCCTGCAGCTGAGATCATTCCAGGAACATCTGAGATCAAATGACAAAAGGAAATCTGAAGTTTCTAGGAGGGCCTGTAAAAGCAGCAGTGCTATCACTCAGTGTGCACTCTAAGGAGACTCTCACAGCTGCCTTCTCAGCACGGCTCAGAGATAGCTGACACCTGCCCCAGCTTTTCAGCTGCCTCTGGTCCCCAGTACACATGTGAAAAGGAAGGAAAGATCTTTTTCACAGAACAGCTGAGGACAATCCGCTAAGGAGTCCATGAGCTGCTCTATGAGATCCCAAACAGGTGGCAAAGAGCCACAGAGACTGAAGACAGGAAAGGTAGCTGAAACTGCCTTTTTCTTTCCTCCTTCCTACAGTGAATTGGCCAAAGGCCTTGCACAGGTAAAGATAAGGTCTGATGGCAAGGAGTGAAGCTTCCAAGTTGTATTGACTCAAAGAAAGAGTGAAAAAACAAAACACTAATGCAAATGGAAATTACACCTGTGAAAAATAAAAATGTATAGGAAAAGGCTATAAAAGACCAAGAATAGTTAATTATCTGCCACAAAGATGCACAGTCTGTCACACACAGATGTTAAGAATCAGGCAGGTAGGAGCCCATCTGTGTGATGGAGCTTTATAAAAAATAACAGCAAGGCATATTAGGGAAGAGGTCCCATACAGTTTCCTACAAAGGTAGCATCTAATCTGAAACAGTGTTTCCTCTTTCTCTTTTCATTCTGTACAGCCATATCATTAATCTAATACATGTAAAGGGAAAGGGAAGGTTCATGCCAGCACTGTGAAATGCAAGGGGAACCACAGTTTCCTGTTACTCCAGTGACTGGATTGGAAGCAGCACAGGTAGGGGCAGAACTCCTTATGTCAATGTCACTAAAATCTATGCAAACAGCTATCATATAACAGACTCCACCTCTGACTCCAAATTACTGTAATGCAACTCTACTAATTTCATGAAGAAGGCTATTAAAATACAAACACATTTAGGAAGATCCTCTATTATCACCAAATGATAGAAAACACTCTTATAATGAGTCCTATACAGAAGCACTTTTTTATTTCCTGCCTACCTTCACTATAGCAAGTAACAGGACCATTTTCTGCAGTCCAATGAATGGAGAAGAGAAAGTAAAAGAGAAAAATTAAGATAATTCTTGGTTAATGTCATGGTTCATTAGGAAATACAAAACAAAATCCAGGGACAAAAGTAATAATTTATAAAATGGAAAAGGGAAACAAAATCAATAGAGGAGGAAGTTTTATTTTAAGCTTCAAAGGGAGTATTATAAACAATGGAGAGCTTAGAAAAGTAAATTTACATGTATGTTACTCAACAATGTCTTTTTAAAAGAAGATTATCTGTACTAAAAAAGACTCTGTGGAATTTCTTTGGGAAAATAATATTTACAGAGGAATATACAGTAGGGACGCTGGAAGCAGAACTTTTATTTGGAAGGAATATTACACAAACTGAACACAGACCCTACAATTTTCAAATCTTCATTACAGTTGTGCGTCTTATATTTTGATGAAATGCAAATTTATTTCTTTTTTTTTCTCTAGAGGCAGTTCCCCACTGCAAGTTTAGAAACCAACAACATGAGCAAAGCAAACCCATCTTGCTAAAGAGCCCAATTTAGGACACGAATTGTCATTTAATTTAGTTGGAGCAGGACTACTTTACATGGTTATTTTTGACTTTATGTTTTAATCTGGGAAGAAGTGGGAGAAGGGAAAGGGAGAAGAGTGAAAAATCTGCTGCTTCTGACACATGGAAACCTCTCAGTGAGGTGAGTTTGAGTTCTGGGTGTGCAGGAAACAGAATGCAGTATCAGGATTTGTCAGCTTCACCTAGTCAGCATGCATTTTTGTAGACCTATTTTTTCATTCTGAAAGTCAACATAAGCCACATTAACAAAACTACTGTTTTTCTGCCTGTACCCTGAGGGTCAATCCCAATAATTGTTCATATGGTTTGCCCTCAATTTGCTTCTCCTCTGTAATGGGGGTGCCAGGCAGAGTGAAGTCCAGTTCTCCCAGGACACAAGGCTATCCTGCATCCCTACTAGACTGCATCACACCTGACACTGAACAGACCTGTGCTACCCACTGAGAGCAGATCTGGGGGCCAGCAAAACCCTCCAGTGCTTGTACAAAGGAGAACATCTTTTTCACTGAGAAAATGCCTAACGACTTAGAACTTGGAATGTGACCATCCCTCCCTGCTGCTTCACAGGACAACTTATGATTGCAGATGTAGGAACGTGTCTTTTTCTCCTGCATAGTAACCCCTGTTGCTTGTTGCAGACATGTGGTTGCACGTCTATGCTTTTCAAAGTCCACTACCACTTCAGAAAGGGCTGAAGTACACAAGTTTTCTACACGATATCATCCTTGACAGGAAGATCCATGCCAAGAGCACTTAACATTTACATACTTCCCTTACAACCGACTCACAATCAGCTGTGGAATTACAGAAGCAGAAATCAATACAAAAATGAAGGGAGTTGTTTTTGATTTTTAAACCCATTTTTCAGCAGAAGTATTTCACAGAGTTGCTCAAGAGCAAACCTCTTTTACCATGCAGAAGAGACACATCAATCCTACTGGGAGAAGACAGTCCTTTGAAATGGACCCAAAATCTGGTAACAAAAAAATTCAACCACTGAGCCTGGTCTTCACTACTCCAACAGTTTTTGTTCAGATTTGGGCCTAACACAGTACAGCAAAGTAAGTTTAAAGCATCTAACAGGAAATATTATTAAGGAGAAAATAAACCAGAACAATCTTCACTTACCACATCCAAATTTCAAAAAACAAAGATACCCAGCACATGTATGAATGGCTTCTTTAAAGTAAGAGAGAGAGCAGAGTTGACCTTTATTTTCATTATTTAAAAAAAGTTTTTCCTTAAGGTAAATATTCAGTCTTTATTTTACAGTAAGTGCTTTTTAAAATTTCATGTCTTCACAAAATTGCATTTAAAATTTGAAGTAAAACGTATTTCAAACAAAAATACTGTGCAACTTCAGCACTTCTTTCTTAAATATGGAAATAAATAAAATAGTTGTCTTTTTCAGTTTGTTTGTTTTTCAGTCAGTTCTACTGTAGATCAATTCCAGTCTGACCTGGGTTTATACACACACTTAAAAGGATGTGAAATCAAGACTTCAAAAAGCTTCTTTGTATTGCACCAGCTTAG
>VZTN01029240.1:236722-255776 GCA_013400515.1 Erpornis zantholeuca | reverse complement strand
AAAACAAAAAACAAAAAACAAAACAAAAAAAAAAAACCAAAAAAAAAAACCAAAAAAACAAAAAAAAGCAACCAACCAAAAACCTAAGAGGACCTAAAATTAAAAAAAAGAAAAAGGTAATAATAATCTTAGTATTAAAAAGGACAGCAAATCACTCAGAGTCTCTGTGTCTTTTTAGTTATTTTAGCAGCCGCCCTTTTTGTCTGCAGAGGGAGAGCTGCCACCACAGGCACCTCCTCGGCTCGAGAGAGGCTCTTCTGCATCGTCCTCGTCAAAGCCATGAAAGGTCGAGGTGTCGCTTTCTGACGTGGAACCGAACAAGTCCTCCGTAGTGCGTGCTGGCGCTGCTTCGTCCCTCCTGCCTTCTCTTCCCAAATGAGCTGACATGTATGATGAATATATCAGCACATGGGTTAAGCAACAGGCATCATCATCATTTTTTTCATCATTTTCATTATCATTAAACAAGTCAGACTATCAAGCTCATAGGTGTGTGCTGGTACGTGCCCGCGCACCCCAACAACATAGCATAGGTAGAACTGCAGTAAGAAAAATAACAAAGGATCAGTTTCTCTTTCGAAGGAAAAACTCTACAAACACCACAGGTGCCCATAGCTACAGCAGCGAAAGGGTTAATCATGTTTTCCTCTCTTCAAAAGACAGTTACATATTTCCTCGTGATTACTTAGATCAATTTTTAAATATTTTTGGACCATGTAAGTACTGAGACACTGTTAGCACTAAGAACAATGGCATCAACAGTCACAAATCTTCTGCTATAGAAACGTAAACCACTAGATACCTCATCAACCTCAGGACTACTTTTTATCCCCCTTCTTCACCTGATCCTAAAGAACCTCCTCTGCAGACAAAATGAAATACATTTTGAAGACTAAGTGAAAGTAACCTAAACCAATACTTTAATACAAATTTCATGGCATGTCCTTCAAAAATAAAAAAAACCCCAAAACTAATATATAGAGTTCAACAACTAAGACAACTGAGATGAGGAGTAGCCCATCTTGGGAACACTGAAAAGTTCAAATTTGTGTGAGTTAATCCAGCTTTCAAGATGGAACAGGAAATTCTCCACACAGAATATCAATAACGGAAACAACAACCATAAGAAGACTCTTAAAAAAAGAGAAGTCAAATACTGAAATCTGTGAAATTGAGGTTTGTTTTCTCTCTCAGTCAAACTTTTTATGTGATTAATAGTATGACCTTCAAATTTCCTCTTCAGGGAAGGTAAAGAAAAATATGTCTTTTGTGCCCCAGCAAAACTGAAGTGTGAGATTTTAGGGAACAGCTATTTTGTTATTCACAAACAGTAGCACAATATTAAGCAACCAAATGTTGGTTCCCTGCCCCAGCTACAGGAATCAGCCATATAAGAAGTACTCTGCATTGCTTGAGACAAAAAGAAGTAAATCCTGTTCACAAAAAAGAAAATGGATATAACAAAATAATGGGCAGATAAACCATATTGTAGGAATGTGATTTTACTGACTTTGTGAACAGAAGAAATAACATAATTTCCAGAACCTCTCTTTCAGTGCAATGAAAATGTTCTCCATTATTATAAAAGAGAAAGATGGCAAACACCAAAGAGGTTTCATTGTTTTAGTTTAGAGATTAGTGTGTGGTTATACCTTAATCACTTTCATCACACATCAGTCACATCATTGAAGACCCTATGAACGACCCAAGTGGATCAGAATTTATACAAGAATAGCATTTAATGGAACTGATTTTGCACAGTTTAGGCTACAGGCTGATCTATCTTGTTCCATCACACTAAGGAATCAAGGGAATTAATGTATTTGTGTTGCATTCTGATATAATCACCATAGCACTGTTTAAGTAGCAATAAAATATGGATCCATCTCACTGTGCCATATCAGGACAATGCTGAAATTAGTTATATTGAAATATAACACTCAAGGCAAAGGGCAATGATCTTCCAAGGTGGCACCACAGACCCCATGGACTTCCCCCTTCAGTTATTAGAAGCAATCACATGTACACTAAAAGGTCCATGTCTCTAGCTGCACAGCATTCGTAAGGACACCCCTAGAGAAAACCAAAGGGGTTGCCATTGATCCTCTGGTGACCAGTACAATTTCAGAATATCTTCAGAGGTCACAACAACTGCAGAAGGCAATTTCAGTGAGAGTCTAATCGTTCTCCCACTGAATGTGGTAATAGGCTTACGGTGAATTTCAGCAGGAGCATAAAAAGGCCATTTCCTTGGCATGAGAACATTCCACATCACATTTCAGCCATGAAGCAACAAACATCTTTCAGTGACTACAGTACAGAAGAAGCAGCAATCATATTGAATTTCAAGGCCTCTTTGGTTTTTGGATTTCTATATAATCATCTTATTACCACTAGTATCACCACTATACAAAAATACCACAAGTGGAAACTTGGACCAAAGCTGGAGTACACAGTTATTAAAGGTCTCCCATTCCCTCTACCACCACCACTACCTCCTACATGAGCTATAAATAACTGTTCAGCTGGTATAAAATTTTCCAAAAAATAGAAAGAAAAAAAAAAAAAAAAGAAATAAAGGAAGGAAGAAAACAACAGCCCAGAAATAAAGACCACTCAGAATGGGAAAGACACAATTGCCTACATTTGAAAAGAGAGAAGGGAAGAAAAGGGAGAAATAAAAACCTCTTTAAACAAAACTAATGATAGTCATCTTGTAAGAGGATAATTCTTGACAGCTACCCCATACCTACCCTGTAATTTTCTCCCTCTTTCTTTTTTGGATGAAGAAATGCATGAAATGTGTAATCAATGGGAATGCTTGTCATGCAACTTTCATAAATCTTGTAAGTAATTTCTAGTTGTAATTGCAGTATTTAAAGACAGAGACCATTCTTTAAAATTGTCATAGGATTTTCTCCTTCCATGTGAAGAACAACTAGTACACGTACCAATGTTCCCAAAGCCAATAAATACATTAAAACTCCATTATTTCATAAGACCCCATTAGCTTAAAAATGTGAATCCCACAATGGGATTTATGACATAAAATTTTTCAGTCATCCTTTCCCACAAACACAGAGAAGAGGTAAGATTCCATCTTCTATTCCTTCCCAAATATGCTGCCTTTCTTCAAAATCTTCAGAAGGTGCAAAATCCAAATCACACAAATGCCTTTGTACAAGAAAGATGCAAGAAGGAGTCACCTACCAGAGCGCCCACAATCTGAGCATGATACAAGTTCCTCAGGCCGGCCACTTTTTTTGTTCATATTGGAGCCTCCAAGGCAGAAGTCACAGTAGTTATTGGGAATGATGACCCCGTCTGGTCCTTTCTGGGCTGTAGTTGGGTTAGAAATCAGATTTACTCAAGGAGTATTCATTTGGACATTTCCCCCTTATCCTTGATGTGGTGTTAGCTCAGTGAGTTTGCAGGCCACAGTATTTCCAAAACATTGTCAATCAGAACAAAAAGTGAACTGCATAAACTTAATTTTAAGTACACCCTGGGTTGTATCTATTTTGCCTGAAATGCCCTTCACCATTTCCTTTACAATCCCAGCCAGGCTGCTCCCTCTCCAGGATGTGCTTTCAGATATGCCTTTACAGTCCAGGGACTTGTAACACATACAGGTAATAGAGACAATCCCTAATGCAGAATAAGACTTGTCAGTAAGCCAAACTTAGTTTTTCAGGCAGCAGTCATCATCATAAACCCACAAAATACAAATCCAGAAAGGAAAAATACAGTCTCCAAAACTCAAAAATCAACAGTGGGAAGATGGGGCAATAGGTACCCTTACTGGTTTTATTTCAAGTAGCTTTTTAGGGGATTACATCTCTAAGTAGCACGGTGTCCTTAGCCACAAGGTTGGTTCAAAAGCCCCTGAATATTCACAGGCAAAGACATTTGGGGATGTTTCACCCAAGACTTAAACCATCTGCAGCACTCATGTTTCCTGGGATGAGCAGGGAAGGTCCAACAGTACCCCAGCACCCAGCACACGTGCAGAGTGGGGCTGGAGCAGACATCCCAACCAGCAGAGTTAAAAACTCTTTCAGCCAAGAAAAAAAGGAGCGAGATTATATTATTATTTTCCAGCTAGGAATACTTGGAAAGGAGCAGATACACACTGATCTCAACTAGAGGAGGAGGCAAATCCCTTAGGAAGGAGAGAAGAGCAGAGTTCTTCTGCATTCCTTAGTTGAGCAGAGCAGCGATGTCCTTTTTTATTTGCTCACAACTTCCATTTTCCTCCTCTGCTCTCCAGAGAGGAAAACATCTTCCTGTACATGGGAGTGGATGTAATGGTTGGTCTTTTTTCTTCTCCTTACACTTAAAAAATCCAGTTATATACCAGTAGGTATACCTGGCCTAAGCCTACCACATGAATTTTACAAATGAGAAAATGAGAACTTTAAATTGTACCATCTCTATTTAATTATCTTTTTAATGCATATTTTGTAACTTGCAAATTTTTAACAGATGTTTTGACAGCCTTTATTAATGGTCTTTTTGTCCACATTCAAATTTCCCCCAAAGAACAATGACATTCTAAAGGGCTTCTGGTAGCAGTCCAAGACATACACTTAAAATTAAAATTTCCTCCAAGTTCAATCTGCTTTTCTGGTTTGGGTGCATCTAGCTATTAATTTACTTCCAGATGTTGATCAGCTGAACGTTTGGAGGTTAGTAATTGAAAGATTCCAGGTAAAGTGAAATTAAGAATAAAATTAAAACCCACAAGGCTGTAAATTTATCACTATCTTCCTCCATGGTCAGGGAAATCCTGAGAGTATTTACTAAACAATGGACTTTGCTCTGAAATGGTCTCTCAAAACTGAAGAGAAGGTCCCAGTGTTAGATAAGCATTTTGTCTGTACCAGGATGGTATTTAATACATGCATGCAAGATAAGCAAAAAAGAACAGGAGCCAGGTGGAAGTCTAGCACACCGGATCATTTTAAGAGCTGTAACAAAATGATCATAAAGTTGCTGCTTGTACATATTTTGTGTATAAAAAGCAGACCTCCCTAGCATTTATATTTCCCACTGCAGACCCCTTTTTGAAAAAGTTAAGTAATTACCTCTTTATATTATTCTGCATCTACAGACAGGCCACATGCAATGCAAACTCAGCAAGCTTAGCATTCAGTGACTTTTTTTGTTGTTGTTCCTTATTACATTATTTCACCTTTCATCCAAGTGCTGTAAAGTGCCTTAGAGATATTAAGATCTTATTATTAACCTTCAATGGGGTCAAAAGACTCTTTTGCTATTGACTCTAAACAAAGTGTTCTGGACCCTAATTAAGTCTCATGGTGAGGTTGCATTGCACTTTAAAGCTGAAAAACTTGGAGGTAGAGTGGTAAACTGGCTTATTCTCAAACACACTTTCTGTGGTGAGGCCAAAAATAAAAGCAGTCAGGGTGCCAGCCAGCAGACTTAGGAAAGAACTCCACTTCTACCACTACTCATAATGGTATAATTAACACTCTGCATATATGACTTAAATTTTTTCAACATGGATTATGACCATAAGATCCACTGACTGTCAAACTGGAAATGGGACAGGGGGACTAGAAAATGCATACACTCATCAATTCATCGGCAGTGTGTGGGAGAGGTGGACGGCTTGCTGAGTGTGATAAAGCTGAAGGGTTTCTCCTAGACAATTGGCAACGGAATAAACCTGGGGTTTGATCTCTTCTCTTCTCTTCATTTTCCTTTTATTTTCCTTTCTTCTTTGTTTTCTGCCAATTTATTTAATTTTTAATGTGAGTGTCTATGTCCTCACTTATTAACATGGCTCGGTAGAGCACAATAGAGATGCCAGGCCTGAAAGCCATGGACAGATGAGAGAGAGAGAAGTTCCATCAATGATATCTTAAATGATGTATCTCTAGAGCCAAATAAGAGAGGCAGTGTTATTCTCTCCAATGTTTTGGGGTTTTTTGTTCTAACAGGTGCAAAAACTAGAACCAAACCTGAATTAAGCTTATTTTCTTGGTCAGTACCATACAGTGAATTAAGTCACAGGCTAAATCACAGAACGTTTGAGAAGAGATTTTCAGATGATAGTAAGCAGGAAGCTTTTCAAAGGAACTTTTCTTGCATATATCCTCGGAGTTTCTAGTTCTATTTTACTGTCATTCACAAATGATGAAGGAATTAAGAAACAAAGGGAAAATTGCAAGATTTAATGTGCAATCTTCATGAATAGCGTATCGTGCAGGAAAAGTCCAACCCTAATCTCACCCCTAAATCAATAAAACTACTTACAAAAGCAACTATGGGAATGGATTCACAACAAAAAACAATTAATTTCCTAGGGACTATTGTTGCTGCTTTTCATCTGAGACATAGTAATTAACTAAGTATTCACTTTTTGCATAAGGTAATCAACAAGTAGAAGGTGCTAGTTTAAGCCAAACAACTCAGCTAGTAAGAAGTAACTCACTAGCAGAGAGTTGAATCATTTAGATCAGGTGACTGCCTCCAGGGATTTGGTAAAAAGAAAAAGCTCACCCAGAATTAGAAACTGTTTTAAAGCAAAGGCTCAAAAACCAGCCATGGTCTTGTCCTAACTTACTCAAAACTCTTCTGATTTCCCTTTACATTGCAAACCACAACAACAGATCAAAGGCTGTGAGGAGCTTGGGTATTGCCTGAACTAAAGTGTGCTCATAGGAGGTGTATTTAAATCAGTGCCTCTTGCCATTTCAGCACAGTGTTGTTTTCAAGTTTCATCAAAGGCTCTGTCTTCATCTACATTTTCCCCAAAATTGAGTATACAATTTTTTTAAGTACTTAAAACTCTAAAACTGGACTAAGGAGACACATGGAAAAATCTGCACAGTTCAAATAATAGTTTCGCTGAACCTGAAAGGTTATCAATGTGAAGACAGGATGCAGAGTGAAAATAAAGTCAGTATTTCCAAATAAATTTGCTGTGCACTTATTCTGAAACTTTTTTTTTCCTCTTAGCCTAATCAAGTTAATTTCAAGCTATAACAAGCTGAGCAGAATAAAGAACTACTTAAAATATTGTATCATCATTCACAGCAGTATTTTCACAAAGTAAGTTCAGTAAATGAAATAAATTATGTAGTATATCACACAGTAACTTTGTTCTGTAGACAAAACCTGAAAACTAAACAAGTCGACTGAGTTTAAATATATAAAATAACTTCTGTGTATTCTTGATTTTGAAGGCAGGGGCTCTAAACAGAATTCTAGCTTCCTTTCATCCCTCCCAAGAAACCAAAAAAACCCTGTAAGTTATCTTCCTTATAGTTTCAGTTTAATAATAAAAGCAAGTTGCTTATAACAAAATAACATCAAGAAATAAGGAATTTTCAACATCATCTCCTGGAGCCACATGACTCAATAAAAATCTCAGGTTTCTACTTCTCAGGGCTGCAGAGAATATCTTGAATGGAAGGCAAGTTCAGAAGAAGGAATTCTTGTCTCTGTTTTTTAAACAGAAAATTCAGAATACAGATCTTTTAAATAGTTTTGCTTCAAAATATGACCCTTAAATACATACAAACAAACCCCCAAATAAATAAGAACTTGTATCTATCTATTTTTCTGATTTCTAAGTGAAATTGTTTTGGTGATTTGGATCACAATCTTCAAAAACTTGGGAGGTGGAACCAGTGCTCAAAAGAAAAACTGGATTTCTGTTCCTTGGTAACAAATCACAATCACATACTTCTTCAGCCTGTAGGTAATACAGCACAATACTGAACCATAATTTAAGATATGCATCTAGGTTTGGCAGCATTTTATCCCTGTTTTTTGTCATATCCACATTATTGGGAAGGCAATGCAGAATGCGTAGAGTGCATGCTCTGCTGCTGGGGTGTGGAGCTGTGCATCATTTATTTCAGTGGTTACAGTGAATTGGCTACAGTTAGAGATATACGTGCTCACAGAGGGATTTTTCCTAGCACATTTTGTCCAGCTCTTACCTGTTTCTTCTGGGTTTGATCCAAAACAAATAAAGCCCACTGGAGGTTTTCAACTCAATTCAAAAGGCTTTGAATCAGGCCATTTACTCTGCTTGCAACAAGGATCTTCAGAATACAATAGAGACTGCGGGACCCTGCATGTAGGCCTGAATCAAGACAGTGCACTTCACGATGGAGGAAAAGGGGTAGATTTGCTTTTTTTGTTGGGGTTTTGTTTGTTGGTTTTTTTGTTTAATTTACAAGACTCTTTGTCTGAGACAGGGCCAGTTTTCCTTTCCAGCTCCTCCCTTTTTCACCCTGACAAAGGGCAAGCAATGTCTGGCTGCCTGAGCAGAACGCCAGCCAAGAGCCTGTGCCTGCCGTTGTCAAGCCCCTTGGAGGCCTCAGTGAGACATAATCCCAACCTATGGATCCATGTGCCTGTCCTCGCCCCCCCCGCTGCCAGCGCTGCTCCCTGGCAGGCCTGGCCTGTCTCCATGGCGACCGTGGGCCCAGCTGGCTGCCGCTGGCCTTGCCACCTGCTAATCGCCTCAGCTCTCCAGGGTAAGGAACTGCAGCGCAGCCCCTCCGTGTGCTGCTCAGAATGGCACAGTGCAGGGCAGGTAGACAGGCTCATGCAAGAAATTACACTGTGATAATTAAATGAAAATATGGTTTTAAGGAGAAGGCAAAAGCAAAGTAGTTCCTGGACAGTGGTTTTCCTTGATGGAGGAGGAGGGAGATGGCTGGCTGGGCATGCACCCCCTTCTGCCCCCATCATTGCTGGGTGCAGCAAGCAATGGTGAGGCAGAGAGGTGGACTGGGGAGCTGCTTCTGTGCTCAGGGCTAGACCCTGCCCTGGGGAAGGAACAATAAAAGAACACAACTGCTGGTGTGGTGAGGAACAGGCCACGCATAACTGAAGTGGGCTCAAGGCTCTTGCTCTCTCACAGGTACGCAGCCAGGCAGGGATGTGCACAGCCATTTCTGGGGACTCCTCACCGTGAATTAAGTGCATGGGTTTTTCATTGCAGTTTTTCAGGAAGAAGTGTAAATCAAAATGAATGAGAGGAAATGGCCAGTCACTTACTCTGTTGTTAAGACCAGAGATAAGCATGTTGGCTGGCCTTAAACCGGGAAGTGTTGGGGCACTCGATACAAGGCCGTGCAGCAGGCTGCAGGCACAGCTCAGGCTGGAGGTGGCAACATCTGTGTGGATGTGGTGCTGTTTTCAACCAAACACACTTGGAACTTGGGTGTAACGCTGGGAAACGGCTGGTGTTCTGTTCCCAGAGTTGTGCTAATCAGCCTGCACAGCCCCATGGCCTCCACTAGCTCCGACTCCCCATGCTGCACTCCCCCGCATGGGATGGGCATGCCCTTTGCTGGCAGCCAGAGATGCAGGATATGCTACTGAGAGGTGCTGCAAACCACCCACCCAAAGTATTGCCAGGTCTCTCAAGTAACTGGATTTTATCTCCTTTTCTGAATTAGCTGGTAGCGTGGGGATAGAAGAAGCTGTTGCTTTAGCAACTCTGAAAGGTTTGCCTTTCCTACAGCCCCTGCTCACAGAGAAGCACAGCCAAAGAGCACAAAAAGCACTAGGAGAAGGAGGTACATCTGTAAAGTCAGAGGAAACTTCCAAATGTGGGCAAAGGAAGACCATTTGGTCATCTCTTTTACAGGAGTCAGTGTGGACTTTAAGTTGAATAGCTAATGAAAGAGCAGGAAGGTGAGCTAGCTAGCTGGAAGGTACAGCTATGAAAATACAGCATCAACTGATTGGATTCGGTAGATTTGGGGAATCAGTGTTACTCCACCTTAAGGCAGCATTTCATAGAAATTCTGTGCACTGACCTTATAGAGTCTTCTGCAGGAACACCTAAAGCATCAGCCAAAACCCCACTACTCACAGTAAAACACTTTAACTGTCTAGTGCCTCATGATGATAAACAGTAGGAGATACAGAAGAGGAAGACAGGCAAAAGAGTCTGAGATCTTAACATACATCTAACATTTCCTGACTTTGAGGGGTCCCTCTTTTGAGACTTGGCACCTGGGCACTCAAACACATAATTCCCATCAGCTAAGGCAATATATCCCACATCGAGAAGGAATTGTAATGCCCAATATACAGCCCCATCCAGCAGCATCCCTCAGTATTCAGGTGAGAATGGCCAGTGCCATGAATTGGGTCCCTGGAACATCTTGTAGGTTTTGGATCTGGAAATTACTCACTGGAGGAGTGTGAGAATGCAGAGAGTACCTATTCAGTTCAAATTCAGTCAAAGCATTTGGATTTTACTTGGTTGAAATTCTACATGAAGGAGGGGGAAAAAAAGGCAGAAAAAACAGGGAAATAACAGAAAAAGGGAAATGATACCATCCTATCTCAAGAGCTGATGTGCTGTTGAAGCAACATGTGTTTTTCAAAAACTCCTTAGTCAGATTGGAGATATTTTCCCATAAACTACTGAGAAGCACTCACTGCTTCTCTTCAATGACAGTTGCATATCAACAGCAGCATTTTAGTCCCTGCCCAGGCAGTATAGAAAAGAAACACCAAACTAACAAAACAACACCCCACAACTCCAAACAAAACAAAACAAAAAATCCCCTATGGGTTCCTGTACATAGGAGACAACTTTGGAATTTTTCACTATGCCATAACTCTAAACAGCTGATTGTTTTTTCACTCATCATTGCAAAATATGGGCAAAAAAGTCTGAGTAATTCACAGCTGCAAACAGGATTTAAGGGAAATCTTTACATGGTTCAAACTCTCCAATCACTACTGTTTCTTTTAGCATTCTGAGTGTTTTTCCTTATGAAAACAAACTCTGAAAAGAGAAAAACCCCAAACAGATTAAACGACTAAGAAGTCAGCTCAAGGTAATGTACATATTTTCACTGAAAAGCACCTGCTGCAGGGTATCTTGTTGCAAGGTGAGCATTGATGCATCCTTGCATTCAGAAGTAGCTCCCACCATGGCCCCAGCAAGGATCAGCACCGAGGCAGGGAAAAAGTAGGCCTGATGTAGCTTTTCAAATTGATGCTGCTTGTGGAGAGGAACAAACAGCTCGTCTCCAACCGAGGGGCTGACTCTCGTCATTTATTCATGGCCAGCCCCCTGCCTGGATGGAAATAAAAATGTTTCAAAGATGACTGTGTGGGGGAGCTGGAGGACTGCTTGGAGGCACATTGAGGTTAGCACATTAATTTTTTATCTCTGGAGACCGGGTATCCAATTATGCTTAGAGTACACAAACAACTTTGGCTGGTCTCTCCAGTAGAGATTTATCCACGTAATAAAATCTGTGATGGAACTGGGCAACACAGGCTGATGCCATGAAATAATGTACACAGGTGGTTTTGCAGGGCAGATGCTCAAGCTAGCAGAGGGGCAGGAGGGCACAGGAATGCATCCTCCTTAAGTACATGTATTGCACAATGGATCAACCTGCACTCAGCAGCGAGGCCAGCAACAGCCTGCACAATGTACTTTATTTAGGATCGTCACTGGCCAAAGTGCTTGTGGGCATAAGATCCTGTTCAGTTGCTGTTTCTGCACAGCCGCCTGTAATCAACATTTCTCACAGCAAAATGCCACTGAAAATTCTTCTCCTTTAAAGGAGAGGAAGTTTTTCTCCATGTAGACACACTATCCTATTCTCCCAGGAATTAAGGAAGAGCATTTATACTAGTACACTCATTCACAGACACATTTCAATAGATAGAAGTCTAATGTAATTCCTATATCAGAAGTGTCTCAAAATTTGTGAGCACCAGCTGCCCCCAGAGCTGGCCTGTACCCATGGAGAGAGATGGAATAAAACAGCAGGTGTTTTGTGGCAGGCTTGGATGCACCCTGGGCTCACAAATCTCACAGTCTCAGTGCCAACACGTAGAGGAAAAGCCAGCAGAGAAAAAGTCTGAGAATGGTGTGGGATTATATATTTTTTCAGTGGAGTTGAGGAAAGGGGAAGTTGACTTTCTAAAATGTTTTCTATAATTTCCTTTTCACAGTTCAATACTCAGGTAAAAAAAATCAGCGAGTAGGTCAGAAATAAATGTGTGTATTTATTTTTAGGCAGAGGCAAGCCTAGACACTGAGGAAGGGCTATTTATTTGTGTCAAAGGACCAGATAAAGCATACAAAGCAAGCCACAGAGCTCAAACAGAACACAGGCTAGGGTGTTTTCAGAAAGGCAAAGGCCAGAGGAGACTGTTGAACTATCTTTCATGTAGCGACGGGTAATCTATATGTGAGAAAGAAGGACAGAAGGAGAGAGAGATGTAAAGAGAAGTAAACAGACAAACCTTCTGCACAGTCAAGGACAGTGAGATGTGCCAAGGAGGTGAGGTGTGGGACTTGGGCCAGTCCCAGTTCTCGGATACATACCTATTCAATGGTTCTCAGTTTTAGGTAGGTTCCTCCTATCTATATTTCTTTTCCAATCTCTGGATAATTTTCTGACCTACTCAAATTGGTCTGTGCATGAGATAGAGGGGACTGAATATGCAGAAAAGACAGGAGGTTTTCAGCTCTTGACCTGGCACCAGTTAGAGCATCAATAGTTGAATCCTGCAGAGAAGCCCTGCTCCCTCCTTCATCACCAGGGCTGCTGTTACTGCAGGTTCTGCAAGGAGTGAGAGCTGCAGAGGAGATGTTGGTACAAAGGAAGGAAGTTCATGCTGCAGCCACCCCGCCTGAACTTTACTGACCTGGTGTTCACCTCCCACAGCACAACAAATTCCAAATGGCTAGTTTGATTTGCCTTACCGTGTCTTTTCTAAATCAGGGTGCTCATATCTCTGACACACTGCAAGGCAAATAACCAGATCCTACTCTACACCATATCTCTGGTCCTGTTCAGTGGCTTGTGGATTAGCTGTTTGGATTAACATCCCCCTGCCTTCCCTCCCTCCCTCTCTCCCTCCCACTTCCCCCACCCCCCAAGCCCATGCAGAGAGGACTCTTGAAGCTCAAGACCTATGATGCTGCAGACCTGTCAAATCTAATTCATAACACATGCCTAGCAGTTCTTAGGGGAGAGGAAGGATCTGATGCTCTGGCTCCCCACCATCCCCCTGTACAAAGGGACCATTTAATGACTGCACATTAGCAATGTGGACAATTAGCATTCACATGGAAGATAAATGGCAGCATAAATTAAATATTGCCAAGTCAAAGAGCAAAGATGCAAGATCTGAGCTCAAGGCTGTAAACAAACAAACAGGCAAAAAGGAACAAACAGCCACTGCAACAGCTAAGCCATTTGGGACAGTTACCTTCCAGCATCTGGGGCTTTCCCTAAGGCTGATCTGCACATTTGCACGGCTGTTGCCCATACCTCACTGGCTCCTCGCTGATTATTCTTTCCACTCAGGAATCTGGGCATCAGAGAAGCAGTGGTTCTAAACTTCTGCCTGCTTGTGAATCTGTGCATCAGCAGGTTCCCTTTGCCATATGTACCTGTTAGGACCTCTGGGGGTACACAAGCCCAAGCAGTTCTCGTGCTACTCTTTCCCACAGTGTAGAATGCACCTTTTTTATCATGGGCCCAAGTCAGCTGCTCCTAACCTTACCGTAGCTTTTCTAGCTCTTCTTCTTGCTAACTTCTATCATTTGCTAAGTACCAGAGACACAAGGACCGAGACCTCTTGGCACCTATGTCAAGCTGAATTCAGGGCAGGGGGACACTACCTTTTTTTTTTTGGGCATCTATTGCAAGGCCATTACCAATATTAATTCAGTACAGATTGCAATATGCCTCCCAGGTATGCAACTATTACTGACTACTGCAGGCACAGGAAAAAACCAACCAACCAACCAACCAACCAACCAACCCCAAAGCTGATGTAAATGCTAAGTAAACAAAAGCTACTGGCTGAACACTGACATTCCCCTGCCTGCCCAAGCAGTCACTCTTAGTGCATTGACAGCTCGACTTTATCAACAGCTGGAGGAGTCAAAATTACTTTTGCTGCAAATCTACAAAGCATGTGATAACTAAAAGGTAGAGCATAAAAGCGACAGAAATATAGGGCTTGCCAAATGGGATCACACTAAACAGTCCTTCAAGCTCAGACAGTGGCTAGTAGCAGATGCTTTGGAGGAAGGAAACCCCCTCCCAAACCTCCCAGGGGATAATTATCAATTATCCTGCTTAGAAAGAAAATGTTTTCCTACTTCCATGTTTCTTGCAGTTCTTAAGGTATTAGAAAGTGTTTTCCTGCATATTTGTCCCTATAAGCATTTTATTGCTTTATTACTTTGAACTAAAATAACACAGATCACATGCTGATCCAAAAGAACTTTCTGAAAGTAAACAAACCTATCTACACAAATCCCAAGGTCACAGGAAACATCACATAGTATTGCACTCTGGAAAACTGAGAAACAGGGGATTAGAGACTTGCAAAAATCAGTAAGAGAACAGTCTCCTTGACTTCCTGTTCTGTGCTTAAAGAGCACAGAAAGGACAATCAAATATGGTGATGGACCTTATGCTCATACTGAGCATATGTGATTCATCACATAATATTTCAGACCACTGAAATTTCTTTCAGTGTTGTACCAGTATGGGGAATTGAGGTACATTCTCCCCTCATGTTCCAGCTCTTCTCCTTGCAGATCAGTACTGATGTGTTTTCATAGCTTTTGTCAAACTAACTAAGAAGCAGCTTTTGGCAAAGTTGAAGGTAAGCTGTTTGTGCAGCAGGTGAAGGTTAAAGGGAGAAATGTGCTGTTATTTTCATACTGAAAAACTGAGATATTGACATATATCTCTTATTTAAAGGCAAAACAAAGGCAGCCCCCTGAAACCACTGGATGTGTATTTCCTTGACACCCCTACTAAGAGCCACTGGGAGGCTGCTTGATGATGGGCAGGTTGGGCATCTCTTCTTTTCCCCCCTCTCTTTGCCACCTCCTCCCCACAGGAGCAGTAATGGAAAAGTGACTTGCTGCAGAGATAATGCTGGGTTTGAAATGAATTTCTGACTAGCTGAGCCAGCACCCGTGTGAGCTGTGGCTGATTACCTCCAAGCATCCAGAGCCCAATCACTTACAACTGAGCCAGGCAATAACACCAGCCTCCACAAGGCAAAGACAGGGTGGAGGCAACACGCCTGAAAAGGATCTCAAAGGCAAAGGGAAAATCCTACTCACGTTTGTGGTTTTCATTTCGGTGGACAGGGGAAGAGCGGGTCTCCTGCTCCCGGGCTTCATCACCCTCTTCACTGGCAAGGTGGGTGTGAGCATAGTGGTAGCTCAGCCCAGGCCTGTTCTTGTAGCGCTTGCCACAGACTGGATGGAAAGGAGATATGAGGGAGGGGAAGAGACAATGGAAACATCAGTGTGATCTACAACCACAGCAGCATCCTCTCAAATAATTCTCCCTTTTCCCCTGAGAACAGCACCACACACTCCATGCGTCTGCCCAAAACCCTTCCAGCCAGCACTGGTGAAAGGTGACAGAGGGCAACCCTGCAGCTGCAAGTCCCCAAACAAGCTTTCTTCCCACCACGCTGTCAGCAGTCCTTCCCACAGGCCTAAGCAAATGCACATTCAGTCCCTGCAGATCACAGAGCCCTAATCCTCTCTGCTAAGATTACTAACAAGACTGCACATAAAATTAAATGAAATGCCCATTCCAATGGTGGTGCTGCACAATGCACAGCAATGGGAACAAGACTGAGAAGAAAGGACATTATTTTCTTCATTACTGATCTCTGAAAAAAAGGCAACAGCTGGGATTTTTAAAAATACATTCTCTAAAAGGTTAATAGATAGCTGTATTCGCAGATTCCTAGTTAAGACAACGAGATGGAAATCATCCACAATTTCTTGCTAAAAGAACATGTGGTAGTGATACTTATTTGCCCAAGTAAACTTCATATTCAGCACCCCAATAAATAATAAAATGTGTGACAGAGAATTCTGCTTCTGAACTTCCATTTATTTTAGGACTAAGTCAACAGATATTAAGGACAGAATCAAACAACTTACAACAATGAAGGGTCTACACTTTCACAGGGAGCTTACAGCAAGGGCAGGCAACATCATAAGATCCATTGAATATGAACTGATTTTCTATAAAGTTTTTGATTCATGTTATTGTCTCAAAAAGTTATCATTTATCATCTTCAAAGCTTTCTCTGAATGTCCATTTTCTTTTATACAGCTATTTTGTCTACCAAATACAAAAAGCTTAGTGCCCTTCCTGCAAGTTTTTGCTCCCAGAGACATTTTCAGTCACTTTATTACCTTAATTAACCTCAAGGATTTCACACAAGAATAAATGTCATGTCCAGTAGTCTGTCCTGCATAGCTTACTTAGAAGGCCAAAGGAAATGGTGCCAGAAGAGAGAACAGAATCCTGTTTTTAGATCCACCCTGTAAAGGATCTCCAAGGGGTAAATGACTTAGTGTTACAGGCCCCAATATGTATCCTGTAATATATATAGATACTTACTCCCCATTCTCCAGACACCAGAGTCTGGGAATATCAAAGGCTCCACAAGTAAATTTAAAAAAAAATGTAAAAAATCAACAAACCCTCTCACCCCATTTATTCATTTACATATAAATAAAATATCAAATTTTATACCTTTCAGAAAATGCCAATTGATGTTCCACATTTTGGAACAGATTATAAAAAATTGTAAATCAAAGCCTAGTACAATAACATATTTCATTCTCAGTCTCTTCTAGCTGATTTACAAACTCCCTCAAGGAAAATACTTTGCTTTATTAGAAACATGTAAAAGAAGCTCATGATATGTATGAATGATCTGGAATATTATATACTTTTATCCCAGTTTTCTTCGTTGTGCAAAGTGATGATCACAGACTCATCGTAACAAGACAGAAGTTTTTTTGAAATGTAACATGTCCTGTCCTCAGTAAAAGATTTTTAAAGTCTTTTAATAGCCTTGATTTAGAAATGAGATCTTCTGCAGGAGTGAAGAGGGAATGTTGAGAGAAATAAAATACTAATTTAGATATGCACATCCATTCTTTGAAGCATCTTCCTTCATTTTTCCTATGTAAACCTAACTCCATTGCCACAAATTTTGAAGAACTAGGCTGTTATTAGGTGCATGCTCTCCACAAAACATAAGTTCAGTCTCCCTTCTTCTACTACCATCCTTGTTTTCTTCCAGGGCATTCTGGAGAGGGAAACTACTCCTCCATGGTCCTGCAGGGCAAAGGATAAGCAGTGGAACAGATGCTGAACAAGAGTCAAAACAACAAGATATCTGCAGTTTTGTATGACTTTCCCCATGTTTTGAATAGTGGAAAAAGCATAACACTTAAGTAATCATCAACCCAGAGAGAGCTCACTGCTGAAATTCTTTCAGAATGGTAACCTCCTCTAATTACATAATTGTTGCAGTGTTTCTTAGAATGGAGAAAGAGATTTACATTTCTAGGAGATTGACCATCTGCTAGATGAGCTAGATCGGCTCATCAAGTATCCTACTCTATCCCACTTGCTTTTATGTGTTTGAAGAAGAATGCTAAAAAATAATCTATTGCTATGAATTACCAATACTGCTCAAAGACTTGTCAAATTATTTCCAGAACACTATTAGGTGATCAATGCACAAAAGGAAACTTGCATTCCCTGCAGCAAGTCCCAAAACTGTGGTGTTTACTCCATTCCTTACAGGATTCTGCAGGGATTTTAGCTATGGAGTTTAGGATGACATAGGAAATCAGATGGGTCTGAAGACTCATCCTTCTTCAGCAAAAAAATATCATCTCACCAGAAAAAAGTGAATATCGATATAAGCTGAGGCAGTAGTAATTCTGCAGCTGAGTCCTTCCCATTGTGAGGACTTCCAGGTGGCCTTCAAGGGTAACAGCAATGTGAAACATGCCTTGTGAGAAATTGATTTGGAGGACCTTATAATCAGAACTGAGACAAAGGAGTTTTGTTTACATTGTCCTAGCAGATCCTTTGTAGGACCAAAGATTTGCAGTTCCAGCAGCCTTTGTTCTTGTTGTCTAAATTTTTCCATTTTTCAAAATCACGTTCTGTCATGAAAAACTCTGAAGCAATGCCATGAATTGAAACTGCAGAGATTTCATGTTCCTCAAACAAATGAGACTTCTGCAGGGGGAAAAGGGTCATGGTATTAGTCAGACAAAAGAACCATTGGCTTCAGCGAGACTTTGCTAGAATGAAAGCTAAGTCAGAACTTCATGGTTTCTCCAAAAGATTGAATCTTCCTGAATTCACCCTAATCTCTTATTTTCCAGGTAAGAGCACATTTTATTAATCAACCATATCACTGTGCTAAGAAGTAGTTTCTATAAAAGAGTGATCATTAATAAACACTTAGCTCTTATATAACTCTTCCCACTGCAGACTGGCTTTTCAAACATTAATTAATCTTCCTCCACATTCCTGAGTGGGATATACTATTCTCATTTCAGTTCTGAAAAAAGAGAACCGCAGAGGGGCTGTTACCCACACAGTGATCTTTTCTCATTACCAGGACTGGAATCCATGAGTTCCATCATCCACACCAATGCTTACACCACATCTTTCTCATTCTCAGAGCTGACAAAAGCATAATGAGAACGGGTCCTTCCAGTCTGAAATGCATGCTGTTGATTAGTTTTTAATGCTGTGCAGCTCACACATAGCAAGTGAGAGTGTGCCTTTCATAAACTTTGCCGAGTGGCCTTCCTTTCAGCAGCTTTGACTTTTTTATCTTCAATTTTCCTTGCTGGATAGTCTCATCATCCTTGCATGTGGTAGATTTCATTCTGAATCTCAACACTCGGAAGTTAACTTGATCTTTAATTAGGTAGCCAAGCTCAATGAAAAAGTGGGAGTTTGTAGAACGTAACCCACTCCAATTCCTCCTGCATTCAAGGGATATAATTTTCCTATGACCTGAGGTGATTGCTGCCTTAGGAGTAAACTGGGTAAGTAAGCAGTAATATAGCAGTGTGGACCAAATTTCACAAATGGGGAAGAGGAACTGTTTTATGAGGCCAGACCAGACAGTCTCCTATGATGAACCTTACTTTCCTTCAAATTTGAAGACTGATATGAAGATGTTACACAACTGCATT
>VZTN01029240.1:193754-236244 GCA_013400515.1 Erpornis zantholeuca | reverse complement strand
GGTCAGTGTATTTTGTCCCCCTCATTGTCTTTCTTTGCTTTTCTCCATTGCCTCCTGTTCTTTCTTCTCAGCTGTGCTGTGTCAAATACTAAATCTTGAGTTAACTTCTGGCAGGCAGTCATTCCTCAAAGTTACCTTCTTGTCCTACCATTCACTCCACTCAAAAAAAAAAAAAATTTAAACTGTCCTTGTTTTGCACTAGTTTGGTAATATATTCTCTGCTGTTACAATTGTGTACACACTCTGGCACATCTAGAGATCTCAAACATTAACACTGGATTTTGACCTCCACTGATAGACATTACATTCATCCATCTTTGATCAGTACTGTCACACTATACATCTGTAGTATGAGAGCAGCTATTTAGTAACCCATTCCACAGGGAATTTTCTGTAGGTAGAATAGGTAGGTAAATAGTCCTTATTTCAGTGCCCCCAGAGGACAAGTCCCAGAATCTACTTGCTGTATTAAGATCACAGTGACTTTGAACCCCTAGTGCAAAACATGCACAGCTCAACAATACAGCTGTGCATGTTTCAATAAATGGGTTGCTAGCAGAAGCAACTATCCTACATGAGAAGAAAATGTTCAGCTATCAGAGTCAACTCTGTTCCCCTCTTGCCACACACTCTACTCCACATCTGTGTTATTGAGTATTTTAGAAGATTTTTTTTAAGTGTTCTTACCTCTCTAATCCTGTCTTTGCTACCAATAATGTAGTCAATGGATGCCAGGTATAGCAGCTATGGTGGGAGAGTTGTTTGTTGAGTTCACCTGAACAAGCATCTTATTCTATATCTTACTGCTTATCTACTTAGGGATTCACTAGAAAGGATAAGACCAGGAGATGATTTAGGGCTTAGACTACTAATAGTTTAAAGGGATGCTGAAGTCATGACAGAGATTTATGAGAAGCATGTAAAAATATAATGCAAATCAAAGCAAAATAATCAAAGCATTTTCAAATCAGCTTGTAATTGTGATATTTAATCAAAAATCTGCCCCTAAGCAGCAGCAGTTAGTAGTGTTGGACTCATTCACAATATCTGCAAGAATTAAGACAACAGATTGAGTCTCAGAAAACTGTTAAAAATCATGTTAAATCAGGATTTATCTGGTAGGCCTTTTGTATTCCAGCAAACCTTCCAGAGAATCAGTGAGATGTTTGCTGAGATGTATGACAGGCTCAGGACCATTTCAAGGAGATGACAAAGAAGACAGGTGAAGTTAGAAAGGAAATTTCTAGGGCCATCACTTTTTTGAACAAATACAATAAAATAGTTCCCAAAGAATAGGTCTCAAGGACTTGCATTTGGCAAGTCATGCTAGAAAAATATAACATTTAACTGGGATTTTCTAAGGAATCTAAAACAGAGAGATTCTCAGTACCAACTGAAACTCAGTGAAATCTGTTCATGTTAAATCACTGAAGCTATGTGAAGGCTCCAGCCTTTTATTGGTAGAACCTACAGTATGGTGAGTAGAGAAAGGGAATGAGGAAGAACCTTAAAATAATGAAAAAGCAGGAGGATGTTTCAAGCTATAGTGATTTGGATTTAGGGTCAAGCATTTTTAAAAACAAATCTATGTACCAAAGGGTTATTAGTAATTCAAAGACATGCTCAAAGTGTTCACTTAAGCTCCAAGCTTTATATGATCTGTAGGCACAACAAGCAGAACACAAGATAGGCACTTAATCTGATATTCAAGGAAACAGTTTAGCTTTACCTTCAGCTGAAATCAGTGAGAATTAGGAGCCTAATTTTTTTAAACCTTCAGAAGGCATCTTTCTGCTTCTTCAAGCACCTGAAAGAGTCCTGTTTGAACCCAATGCTTGCCTCTGATTTTATCATTAATTTGAACAGTGGAATAGAGAGTGAAAGAATCAAACATGCAGAAAATAGATTATTGATAAAAATACTGGAATGATAATAAAGATATATCATATGAGATTCATTAATCAAAGAATTCTTTTAAACAGCAATGTAATTAGTATTACATCTAATATGAATAAAAAAACCACAGTATAAACAGGACAAAGCAGTATATTGAAGAAACTAAGTATTATAGATAACCTGCCTGAGTAGAAACAGGTTGAACAGGGAAGGAACAAGAAGCAAATGGTGTATTAAATATGAACTCACATGGTGAACAAGGACAAAAACTCCTTTTGCACTGAAACAGGACACGGCACTGGAGAGAAGCTCCAGCTGTTGGTCTTGCACTGAAGAAGGGTTTGCTGAATAACCTGTTAGGTCAGCCATCCCTGTGTCTCTCATGGATACATAACAGAGCAAGTTGCATAAATCCAATTTCTAAAAGTAATTGTAAGTACCTGTAAATGTATCAACCACTTATCTTCAGAAGGGCTTCTATCCTCAGAACAGTACACTGAACTTAGTTGTGGCCACTACTACTTTTAAAAGGCCCTTTGGAGTTTTTCTGAATAAGAAACAAGCTTCGTAAGAGAGCCGAAGAAAACACAGCTGAAAGAAGTCCCAGTAACTGTTTACAGACATAGAAGGCATTGTTATCCCTTGAGAACAGTGCAAAGACTGCTAGTCTTGGACTTCAGCACAGAGATAGGTTAAATAACTAGAGAAACCTTAAAATTAAGTTCTTGACAAAAGATTCAGCTTCTAAAACACACTACAGGATCAGTGTCTCTGGGTACATCCAATGTTCCATTAGTCACTGATCCATCAGAGATCCTAGGAAGGTTTCAGTCAAGTTTCATTTTGCACAAGGAATGGATCTGAATGCATAGTTCAGTCTCAGAGGGACTACAAAAAAAGGATATGATACAAATATAAGCTGCTATGCTAAAATAGGAGTTTATATGGGAATAAAACTAAAAGGAGACAAGGACATTCTGGTAAAAGGAAAAGAAAGAAAGAATGCTTTTTAGAGATGGGCAAGGGAAATCTTCCATAGATAGAGGAACAGAAAACAAAGATGGAAGTATGTTCATAGTCCCATGCCTCCATGGGAACATGAGAAGAAGGGAAGTATAAAAGTATACAAGTGAGGAGGGACAGCAGGACAGTATCTTGCAGAGATTCAGCACAAACTAACTTCTCTGAATAAAGAAAGTAGACATTTGGAATCATGGAACTCAGGTGCTACAACAAATTGCAACTTTTAAACCACAATACAAGTTTCTAGATAAAACTTCAGAGAAGGTTGTTCTCTTTATAAAGTAGTAAATAATGTATCATAAACAGTAAAAAATAGTAGAAGGATTTTTAAGAAGACTGCTTGATAGAAATAATGGTTCCCCAGCTGAATATTTGATAGGTACGTAACATCAATTCTTATTAGACGTGTGGGTATTCATTCATTCATTTGTTCACTCTGTCCCTCCTTTAAAAATCACATGCTCAATTTGTCATGGGCAGTGGTGGTGGTTCATCTTCCACGTGCTTGACATCAGAGGCTTTGCTTTTGTCTTCAAGCCCTGGTTTCCACTTTTGATTGAGGCACCTGCTGCATGTCCTAGCCAGATGCTCAAGCTATATTTGGGACTGCTCTCATACAGCTGCTGAGCCGTTTGGCTACAATACCATTTCCAGCCTGTACCCACCTTACACCAGTCTTCCCTGCCACTGTCGTTATCGAGGCTATCCCAAGGGAGCTCAAGGGAAAACACTATCCAGTGCAACTGCTTGCAAATCTGACCAATGAGTTTTTTACTTGGTGATTTGATGAAACAAAGCATTTCATGATTATCCTAGCAATTTTATTGATGTTTTGGTCAAACATTTTATTCTGAACTTCTGATACAGTATATGCTCAATAAAACCAGCTGAAGTATTTCAGTATATTTCATTCCACAACACAGGCATCCAACCACCTCTTCTTAAAAACACAGGATGACAAAACATTTGGAGTTTTGAAAACCTTTACCACATAGAAATTGCATGTTTCCAGTCAGTTTTAATATTGGGACCAAATTTAATACTGGAGTATGTCTGAATGCTTCTTACAAAAGAAGGCAGGTATTTCCCAGCACAAGGGGCAGTTCCAGCTGGGCATCACTCTTGCATCATCTTACTGACACACAGCCTAGTTTTTTTCTTATAACCTTTTTATTACTGATGAAATCTGTTGATATAGTTTCATTTCCCATAAATATGAATGTGTAGATATGATAAAAGAGCAAAGTAGCTCTTGACCACAAATCCTTTTTTGTGCCCATGCAGTTTTATAAGAAAATTAATTTGGTTTAGCTATGTTTATGCTTTCTTCTCTGTGGTCATTTTCAAAACTCAAGTATCAGAATACTTCCAGAAAAAGCAACCTGGAGGCAAATTAAATAAAGTACAGAAAAAGCAAACTGTTGACCCATTAAGGTAATTATTTATACCAATAATGTGATTGAGGGAATAATGCTTTCCCAAACAGGAAATACATTCACTGTGTTTCACAGGCATATTTCCATGTAAAATATACCTATCTGCCCAAAACATCTGCACAAGGACTACTGCAAACCAATTTCTAATCTACCACAATTAGATTGTGTTTTATCTATAAAAATATTCAGCAAATAATTTCAAAGAAAAAAATTAATCCAAGAAATCCACCCAAGCAGGATAATAAGCCAATTACTCATAATTAATTGTATGTAATGTTTCTATAGAAAGTTAACCTTTTCTCAGCTATCTACAAGGGAAAAGGAGAAGTCACTGTGCAAAGTCTGGATTCCAAAATCCCTTATGACTCACCTGTAACTGTAAGTTTCCTAAAAGTGAAAGGTGTCAGCCAAATGAAATAAGAAAGTTTCTATTTCTGAAACAAAAGGTGAAATTTATGCTCCAAAATGTAAGCCAAGGCAAAAATCCATCAATACAACAGTGTACAAGAGTCTTGTGTTCAGGCCAGATTTCTGCTGCCTGCTTTGGTATCTTCGATGTTTAATCTACTCTGTGCAAATCACCACTATGCATGTGTGAGTTCTCAGTAAATTCAAAAGTCATGCAAGACAATAAGGAGTCATGTTCAAAATGACTCCCACTGACAAGTGTCCTTGGATTTAGAAGGATGTTCCAGAAAAGAGATAAAGATATGCATATACCAGCAAAAGAAACCTGTGGATTTCAGCAAGATACATCCTGGGCTCTCAGAGAAGCCTTAGAAGACACATTTTAGTTCTTCCAGCACTCTAGGACTGCTATTTAACCGCAGTATAAATCTTCTGCCTCTTCATATCTTAAAGGGCTCTTCCTCCTTGACCATGTTTCTATCATGTGTTGTGTGCCATTCATATGCAACTCTCTCTGTTTCTGGTCACATACAGTCACCTGGTCTCACCATACAAGAATATGATTTCATCACATGGAATTTAGTTCTTATTCACCATGCATGCTCCTTATTTCCTCATGTTCTTAAAAATCAGGAGAAAATATCCCCATAGATTGACATAGTAAGTGTTATTCTTTTGGGGTTGGTACTGTTGAAAGATAGGCAAATTGTAGAAAAAGGGGGTTCTAGTTGTCTTCAAAACCACCAGACAGTTTGGGATCAGAGAAGTGAAGATTTGCTATTCTCCTACTTGTGTTAACTTTGGTTAGGTTATTGTTTTACAGGCTAGAAGGCACCTGGTAGCACAAATTACAATTGCAAGTATAAGTATATATAGTATAGTAAGTCTATAGTAAGTCTTAAGATGGGATGCCTCAAAAACATGTGGGTAAGATAAGTGCCCTTCACAGAAATTACACAGTGAAGCAAAAAAGAATATCAAAAGAAGAAGGAAAGCATCAAGGACTAGACTGCAAAAAAACCCAAACCATTGTGTAACAAATATTGGAGTCCTCCCTCATACTAGGACTCTGGTATCCTACTTCAGTGTTGGTGCTGTGCTCTTGTATAATTTTTCTGTTCAGACAATGCCTTATTTCACCTGCAGTCCAACTGCAAGATGCCAAACATCAGGGCTTTGTACTTATTCAAAGGGAATAAGTATCAAAACAAAGCATTTGAGATGTTATTCATTTCTTAGAAGGGCTCAACTTTTGATGATGCTACAAGAGTACTTTCTGGTGAGGGATATAACCTTCAGAATTTAGCCTGAGATTTTAAAAGGACTGAAGGGAAGAGAATCACCAAATATATCAAGATACAACAAGGGTGAAGTACCTTTGTTGGAGATTTTTGAGTTATGCTTTTGTTTGTAACTATCTGAAACAGAGAAAGAAATAAAGGATGAAACTTACATGGGGGGAAAGAAGACAAAAGGCAGAGAAGCCAGAAAAAGAGAAAGAGAAAAAAAAATAGAAGAGATGATTTATTAAAGGGCAAAGGAAAATGGAGTCTTGCTGAGGACGTAATTTTATTTCCTTCATGCAGAAGCACCAGGAGCAGCAGCAGCAGGTGGCAAACATGCAAGTCAGAGAGCAGCAGAACATTTGCTGTAATATATGAAGCTCTGAGTGCACTGAGCTGGTAGTATCAGGCTAGAAGCAGAATAAGCTGTCTGGTTGCTACTTACTGTCACAAACATAGGGTTTGTCATGATCATCCTGGGAGGCAGCATCATTCCGTCTCCTGCCACCTCCAGATCCCCGAGCCTGCAAGGACAAGAGGAATGTTAGCATTATTCCATCACCCCTCAGGTCTCCTTGTGCCCCACATCCTCCTATGAAAAATGTACAGTATAAACTAAACAAATCCTCAGCTTCCATACAGGTTTCTCATAGGGGTCTTGACCCTTCGTCTCCTAAGATGTGCACTACATTAATGGACCTTGTAATGCAATGGAGATCCTCTCCACAGACAGCTCAAACTGTTCATCATAGCAGTAGGTCACTGCCAGCACATATTCAGTTGAGTATCGTCACACATTCATTTCTGAAGATGTTCAAATACCTTGCTGAACTGAATATGAATGAATGAATAGATGAACAGGTGTTAAAGGATAAATACAAACATTAAATCAGCCAGAAAACAGGCCCCATATAAAAGAGGGGTCAAATTATTTCCTTCAATATTTTCAAAGGGGCATTGTTTGTGTTGTTTTGTTTTGTTTTCTAGCTGAAAAGCAATGTTTTGAAATGGCCTTCTAGGACAAAGAAAGGCTAATTATAAAATAGAGTTTTGGTCAGTTAGGGGAAATGATTAGATAACATGAGTACCTGCAATAACAGAAATTACCCAGAAAGGTCTCTCTGCAGTTCTGTGTTCCTACAATGGACCAAACTGGCAGCTATAGAAAATGAAAAGCTCTGTTTCTCCACAGCACAGACTGCTCTGTCTTGAGTTCCAGGGGTGAGAGTGGAATTCAGCATCAAAACTACTTGATCCTGGCCCTTCTTAGCTGAGATGCCAACAAGGGGACAGCTCATATCTGTCCAACAGTGGAGTTGTGATGTGGAACTGGGAACTGAGCCAAGGCCTTCAATTCTTTCATGTTCACTAATGTACAGTCTGTAAATGACAATAATTTTAGACTTGATCTTTGTTTGAGGAAGTGATCACAGGTGGATGGTTAAATAGTCCTTTATTAATTCTACTAGCTACTCTATTCCTGGATAACAACCACAGAATTGCCTCTGCTGCTCCTCTTATTAAACTGTTCATATTTCTCACTCTAGACAAGGCCACCTGACTCAAATCTTGCAAGCTTTTGCATGTGAAAATAAGAAAGGGACATAGCTTTGTTAGGTAAAGCTGAAGAAGGTGCAGAAATCCTGAGAATATTCGCACCCAGACATAAAGGAGCCATAGAAACTCCATCCCTCTTCTATGAACTTCAATCAGAACTAGCACGATTAGAGCTGTGTTCCATTGGATTTCTAAAGAGAAGTAATAAGGAACAGTTTTACACTGGCCTGACAAAGTCTGTCAAAACAGGGACTTATAAAAACTTAATGTTATTTCCCAGGGATTTCTCAGGTTTAACTCTTAACACAGACCCAAAGGAAAGACATGGATTTGCAGCTGTCTGGATGGGGTAAATACTATTAGGTATGACAAGGATAATTCTGCCTTCTGCAAAGACCTCTGTGCAGTCCAGCACACAGGTGCAGAGCAAGATTTGTAAGGGTGAACTGAAAAGCAGTTTCACCCTAGAAACAGCCTCAGCAACAATTGTTTGGTGGAAGCTTCTTTACTGACCATATCACATAAAATCATCTTACTAGTCTGCAGTATTTTCTCTTTGACTGCCAGCTCAGTAAACCCCCTCTGGGCAATGAAATCAATCTCAGGCTAGTTCCTTTCTTCCCTCACTACTGCAAAATGTGCTGCAAGCTGAATTTCAGTCCATGGCAGCTCCTCCACAACCCTCAACTCATCAGGGAGTCTTCACATAGACAAGTGATTGGCCCTTATAAATATTTCTGCTGGTGCCTGGATTAGGATCTGATTTCCCTATCCTACCAGCTGCATTGGCTTTTCAGGGCTATGAAAAAGATGTAAAGTCTTATATTTGTCACTAGTCAGTAGCTCTGACTCTATTCACACACTGGAAACATACCTGTTGAGTAAGAAGGTAGTATTTTTACGTAGGTACGTTTCAGAATATGATAATAATTTAAGGTTTGTTGCTCAGAATTTTGCTAGTCTTATAGTCAGCTGCTTCCCTTCAAACTGTTCTCTACAGAAATGCAGGGGCACAGCATTCAAGGCACGATCACACGTCAGATACACTTTTTCATGCAATGAACACCAAGGGGGAGATTTTTCAAGTCAATGACTTTCAATGGACTTGGGTTCCTAAATGTCTTTGGTGCTTTTGAAATTGTGCCACGGGATATCCATCTGATGAGCAGACAATCTGTACAGGTGCAGCTGCATACATCTCATATGGCCTAGCAAACTACCCTGCCCAGTTCCTACCATATTGTCCCTGTCCAGCAAAGACACTAACAATCTCCTTCTGTAAATCTACCTCTTCAGCCTTCAGCGTCCTTCCTCTGCCCTCATGATTTCAGGGCTAGCCTTGAAGGGAAAGGAAACCAAGCAGCTGCCCCAGAGGCACTAAACTGAATGCCCCACGCTTGCTGTCTGCACTCCAGGCTGTTGAATTCAGTCATCCACGACTGCCTTTATTCTCCTGACAGGATGCAGCAAAGACTACGAGACTTGACATGTGAGGCCTGGAAGCCGTGGCCCAGCAGCCTTGAAGCAGCCCTGAAGCAGCCAGAGAGAGTAGCCAAAGGGACAGATGGAGTGTCCAGGATTAAAAATAAAATCATGCTGTAGGGAAAGGAAGGGGCATGTGCAATTTGGAAAGTCCAGAGCAGTAATTCCATTGCATTAATCCTGCATTTATGCTGTCAGTCCTTCTCACTCCTTCTCTGAATCCCCAAAGGTCACACTCCACAGGATCTAGTTTCCTATGCATGTCCTTCCCATCTTCTGTCCTCTAAAAATACCCTAACCAAGTCCTCCCAGAAACAAAGAGCTGTCCAGGTTTCATGTCCCCTAATTTCAAATCTTTAGCCTCAATTCCCTGTACTGGGTCAGGTTTAAATTAGAAAAGGGCTGCCTTTAGAAAACTGGCAAAACACTTGTGACCAGGTGCAATTCAGGCTTACCAGTTTTCAACAGCTAGGTAACCTGGCCCTAATTTTGTAATCCTAATTTCTATCACATTTTACTTTGGTTATTGATGCCATCAAATAAAACTAAAAATTGCTCAAAGTATTTGGCACTATTCAGACTTCTCTTTTTTGCACTGAAAGAAGCCACAGCACTAGCAGAGCAGGAGTTAATTGCAAGAAAAAGGCAAGAGATCCTGTTTCTCCTGTACTTAATAGGGGACCAGTTCTAGGGCAGAAAATAAAAAATAAATGTGTGCTTCAAAATGAATGGGATACCTAGTACCCTCCAAGTCCTTTTCCTACAGTAACAGAGAAAAAAAATCTGTAACATTTTCCTGAACAGGGAAACAAAATCTTGCACATAACACAAACTTCGGGACTCTGTATAGGTCTGGGACATACGAATACACCAAATTCCCTTCTCCTGAGCTTTATATTTCTTTTAGCTATTCACTCCTTTCAGTCACCCTAACCAGCATGTGCAATTTATGTGAGAGCAACTAATTAGAAAAGAGTTGTTAGCCTGGAATATTAGTTGATCACTACAGTCAAGCTTCTGTGCATTTATTGATTCTATCTCCTGGTTTTGGTTACTGGTTCATACAAATTTTCTGAAACTTACATTTTTCTGGAAAATTTTTTTCCAGGTGGGGGTCTTTGGCTAAGAAAGAAAGAAAGAAAGAAACTGGTTCAGGTGATTTTGAGAATAAGGAAGATGAAATATATACTTATCCAATTATTAAAGTCTTTGATCTTATATTAAAGGACTTAAGCTCCAAAATAAAGAGGAGCAGAAAACTGAAACAACACAACAACAGAAGAAATCAAAAGAGAGGGTCTGATGCATAAGTACATTGCAAGTATTCAATGTGGTTTCATGTCTCTTATTCAAAAGCTATTATACTCTGCTCATTTGGCCTAAAATGCGGCCCTTCTTGCTTGACTTCTGTAAACACATCAAAAGGTACTTCTAGAGCTCCTGTGCCCCTGCAGCATCCACTGGAGCCAAAGAGAGATGAAAATGCACAAAACTTCTGAGAATTGTGTTCACGTTTATTTAGATGCCTACCTTACAGGCCCACAATTGAAAATGTTGATTCCAAGTTTAAAATGTCGGCCTCATTACTTAGCTGGTAGCCTGATGAATTGTGGAGACATCTTAGGTAAGAGAAGGGACACAGAGTCCCATAAGGATAAAATATTGCCCTTTTTAAGCAAATGGAAGATTTGCCATGGGCTCAAGAGAGTCAGCGTCAGCCACAAATGCTACCTTGGAGAAAGCTGCAAAACTTATTAACACAGTTGAAGTTACTTTTATAAATACTTTTTTGGCTGTCACGACTGAATTTGCTGCTTTTCTGTAATTAGTAAATCTTGTTTTAAGAAGCATTGTAATAACAGGATGTCATCATAATTATTACAGTTTACATTACAATTGCAAATACAACACTAAAATAAATTTACCCCAATTTTTTATTCTCAAAATTATCCTTTTTCATGGCAATTCACAAAAATAAACTGAAAAAATATTAAAAATCTATTACATATGATTGAAAATTACCTATAGTGTTATCACTATAATATATTCATGGATAAATACTTTGCATACATAATACACATAAGAAATATACACTAGAAAGTAGATGTTTGCTTCCTTCCTTTCCATTCCAATAAACTCTCCACTTACCCGTCCTCTAGGCCTGTTCTTTCGTTTTGGAATATCTTCTTCCAAGTCTTCTTCCTCATTCACTTCATCTGCATTTTCGTCATTTTCTAAAACCCTCTGTGGTTGAACAATAAACAGGAATGGTTAGAAGAAAAAAGGAGGACACATACAACCAAGTACTGCTGTTCACCAGAGTGACTGTGGGTTATTACAGTTGACATAAATCCAAATCAGATCCCAGTACCCCTGCTTCTCTCTACTAAAGCAAAATTTGTTTTCTTTTCCACCCTAAGATCTCCAGGGAATTCCTACTAAAAAATACCACTGATATCAGTAAGCTATGATAAAAAGGTTCCCAAGAAAAAATACTGGCATCACTGAGCACCAATATTCCAAGACAACACAAGTATTAGTATGCATAACTGCAGGCCCTGTCTGGGAACTTGTTTGCCTGGATTTTTTTATTTGTTGCAGCTTAAATTGTTTTGTTTTCTTCTAATGTTGAGAGTGCACTTTAAGAATACAAAAATCAGTGGTTTTCTCCTTGGTAGTTCACAATCTTCTTTCTCTAGCAAAAATAGAGAAAATTCCTCCATATATTCCAGACTGGATCTAGAAATCCATGTCCTTCAGGGCTTGCACCACAGGTACAACTCTAATCTGGAAGTAGGAGGTTTGTTGCATGAGAATGGCGAGGAATTACAGGTCTCGTTGAGGTTAACAGCACCAACAGCAATAATTCATTTCACTAATTATTTATTAGGAACAATACTTCATCAGCTCACATAACTTTGAGATGCCTGGGCCAGGGAATTTCAATCCTTTTAATTTGATCTTTTGAAATGTAACCTCTATGGAAACAAACACAGGCTGGCTGTCCTGCATGAAAACATGCACAAGTCAGACATCACACAGAAAAAGGCCAAACAAATCATCACAACACTAATGTGGGAAGAAGTTCCATTGAAATATCCTCAACTCTTGGCATGTCTGCTAGAAATACAGAAATTGGCCCCAGCCACTCCCGCCATTTATGGTGCTGTGCCATTTTGCAAGGGACTAATCTGGAATCAGTAACTTACCTTTGCCATGCCAACATTCATTTAAATTACAGACACGATGCAGATTCAAATCAGTGACATTAAACTTACGGGAAGGTTTTTCAGTCTTACTCTATTCATCCCTTCTAATTTCTACTTATAAGTTATTTGAGAGCCAGCAGAGGGAGAACAGGAGCAAATCAGTTTCTTTCTCTCCCTTCAAGATACCTCAAGAACCAAATTCTGAATTTGTGGGAAAGAATACAACAGAAGTTTCATATTTAAAAAAAACTCTATTTAGAAGACCAATTACAAAAGTTTATTCTTATTTTATCAGCTAAATTTCTAGGACTAATACTGGTCAGTGCATTACAAACAAGTTGTAGCATATGACAGAGGATCAAGTCTTCATCTAATTTTGCTTCTTTTGTTTTTGAATATAAGGAGGTTATTAATGAGCTCCAACCATCATGAAATACAAATTCACATAATACTGGAGTATTAAATACTAGAGGGTGTAAAAGTTAAGCAGGTTCCAGTTCTGCATACATAAAATGTTTCTTCAAAATTCATACAACTGCACACATTAATTGACTTCATCTTAGGACTGAAGTGCTTGAAAAATGTTATACATGAGGAGAATGTAAGAAATGTAAGGATGTATGTAAGAAAATAAGCAAACTAACTGACATGACTTTGTACGTTCACATTGCTTCATATCTTAAAGTATCTCAAAAAAAACCTCCAAAACAGGGTCAACCACATTGTATGTGGGAGGGAAAGGAGCTAATTTACAACAATAATACTACACAAGAGTTAAGAGAAATATTACAAACTACTTTCTTCCATTAAAATTGAAGCATCAATTTAGGAAATAGATAATATGTAACCAATTGTGAATTTGGTGACGCTGACAGAGCAATGACTTTAATCCTTGATAGAAGGGGCATAACCTTTCTGCTGCATGGTCTAACTTTTCTCCGTCTAACGATGGAGACACACATTCAATACCAATTTACTGTAGGGCAAAATCATCAACCCTGTTACATACCAAGAATATAGCAGGGGCCAATGCCTGCACATATTTAGCAGGGGAGCCCTTATATGTTTTAGCAGAGCAACTTTTCTTTCCCTATTATGCCTTTCTAAAACAGTTTCCCAGCCCTATGTGCTTTGGTGCAGCCAAGCACCAAGTCATCTTCTCCTGACAGATACCATGAATTTGGGAGTGAGGCAAGTGGCTGGGACTGAGGTGGGAATTACAGTTATGTGTATCCCACCTGCTCACTCTCAGCACCATTGAGGCTGGGCCCTTTAGAGTTACAGCACAGACAAGTATGCAAAGGAACAAAAGAGAGATTTGCATTCTCTTATTTGTCATACTGATAAAGGCACTGATTGTGATTTTGATCTGGTACAGTCTCGCTGCCAGGTGCCAAAGTACACACTGAAAGCTGCCTACTAGTGAAGGCTTTGGCAGTCATTGTTCTACAGACTGAATCCAGATAAGCCGTGCTTGCATAAAATAAAGCAGCAAGACATGCCTATTGCATCTGTTCTGATGAAAGCAGCTCCCAGGTGACAGGTCACAGCTACAGCAGTTTAGCTGAAAATTTGCTCTGTTTTTTTGCACCCACTCCCTGCTCTGCAATGCCCAGATTTACATCAGTTCCACCATCTCTGAGGTCTCTTTCCCCAGACTGCTGCTGGGGATAGGAGCTGGGGATTTAGGAGCTCAGATCACACAGCAACACTCAAAGGTACTTGTCAATATCATAAGGGGGCTGCTCTATGACCTCTTGTGACCTTGGAAGCAGGTAAAAACAGACCTTTAGTAAGAGCTCTCAGCTTAATGAACCCAGATATACTACTGAAGAAGCAAACACAGAGCCAAGCTCATGCCAAGCTTTTCCCCAATCCATGAGCATGGGATGCTTCATCTTTGATGGTGCTCTTTTACCTGTGCAACTGGGAATGAGAGACCCAATTTTGCTGCCCTTACCCATGTAAAATTTCTAACAAATAGAGCAGTAGGACTAAACTTCAGGTAATACAGATTTGATGCCTGTGTTTTTTCTGTTTCATTTGGGATGGGACTGACCCCTCAAATTTTTACTACTTTTAGGTATAGATGCAACATTTTGTATCTCAAAATTACCAAGTTTGGCACATGGCTAATAACTCTCACTAAAAATCCCTAAAAAGACTCATGGCAAAATGGTGTTTTAGCATCACCAACAAAAGATGTGCTACTGTGGGAGAGGCCTGCTTTCCTAGTGATGTAAGATGTTTTAAAAGTGGCATGAACTTATATAAAAATCCTTTATATTAATTTAATTTCTTCTATAACAGACATAAAATTGCATTTCAGCTTTTAATTGTTGAAGGATGAAATGGAACCTTGACAAATTATTTTCAAACCATAATGCATGTGAAGAGGCAATATTTCTCATACTGCATACAATAATAGTAACTGAGATATTTCAAATTAAAAATTAAGTTATTTGTTTTTCTTGGATACCTCCAGAAGGCTACCTACTATTAAAAAAACCAAAAAAAACCCAGGTAAGGCAATGACATGTTTTTGTCTACAGCAGCTGTGAATCCAAATTGAAATCCATGTCCAAATTCACTTTAAATGTGAGCCACTAAAATTCAGTTTATAGTTGGGATCCACCTCAGCTTCTCAGTTTGTTTATGTAATTATCTCATAGTGCTGCAAAATAAATTCCCACACAGGACCTGTGCAGAACACAGTCAAACAACAGAGAATGTTTTGACAGAGGAAGCATGTGAGATACTGACATCATTTTGAGCATCACAGTGTAGCACAAAGGTTTGATAACATTTTGGCAGTAGAATGACACAACTATCAACAGATGCACTGTTCTAGCACAGGACAAAAGACTGCTAGACTTAGAGACAAATTTTAAAATCCAGCCCTGATGTCATGGGGCTCTCCTTTACCTGGATTTCTTGTATAGTGTCTTCCTCTTTAGTGTCTGTTTTTTTCTCTATTCCCTCTCCACGCAGCAAGGCTTCCAGAGTTGTACTTTCTGAGGTGAACCCATCTTTTTTCAGAGGCAGATCAACTTCTGAAAAACAAAACACACTCACTGTGTGTCTCCTCCAAAGAGCTAACAAGAAGAAGGACAGAGATGTCAAGCAGACGACGAACAGACTTTCAAACTTGTTTCTATCTTGAAGGAGAGTTCTACAAGTTCGTTTAACCACCAAGGAACTCCATGTATGATTCATATCTATCTTACTGAAAACCTCGTATCTTTTTGATTGCTGTGCTTGTTTATAGGGAAAAAATGCTGGATATACTTTATCAGGAGGAAATAAATGGGGGAAAAAATCCTTCTCCTTCACGTAAACTCTCCATGCTTCAAATAAACAACAAAACCATGACTTTTTAAGATACTGAAGTAACAAATATGAAGAATCTGATCTCCTGAAGAAGAAAAGTAGCTTAATGCAATTTAGCATCTGGCACAGTTTATATAGTACAGCTTTAATCCTTGTTCTCCTACATCAGGGCATGTTCCAGATGTGGGAAAAGAGAAGTGGTGGGGGGAGGGGGGAGTGGCAATGCTGAGACCTTACATTGAAAAACAAAGGGATGTGTCCTGCATTTTCATGTGATGTTGACAAGATAAAATCTCCAGGTGGCTCTGGCTGGCCAATACCAGCAAAAAAACACAGTTATGAGTGCAGAATCTTGCCCATAAAATGGGACGACACCCAGTCAGGAAGAGCCACAGGCTGGCTCAGGAACAGGCTGGGGACAGAGCTCCAAAGACACTGTGGATTTATGAGGAAGTTTGATGCAACTTGCTTCAAGTTGAGAAGTGAAGCAACAGAGCCTTATTCCCCTTTCAAATGCTGCCACTAGATTATGAGGCAGTGCAGCAGACAGGCAAATACAGCATGTTACCTTTAGCAAGATGTTAAAATACATCTGGGGAATAATTTTTCTTGTAGATCCTAGCCTCTAACCCACTCATACAGGGGCTCATTTAGAGCAACCCTATGGCAGGGAAACACGCTGTACATGTCTTTACCTGACAATGCCAGGCATGGATTTCTTAAGTACTCCTTCCCTTCTAAAATGAATTCCTTTCTCTAGACCTGTATATTTAAAAGTAATAATGTACAAGAACGATGCTTAAAAATCAGCATCTGGTGTCCTTATTTTACACTTCTTATGCTTTAGAACTGTGTTTTGTTCCCCAGTCTGCCGAAGCTCCCTGCCTTTCTATCACTATGAGTTGTAAATTCTGCAGGGCAGAAATTCATGTGTTTTTAAAGTCCTAAATCACTCCTGCAAACCAAATAATTAATGAGTACTTGCACCTGGGACAGTAAAGTATAATCTGCTTCTTGGGGGCAGTTGTGTCCCAGGAATATCGTTCTGGATATGAAAAACTTTCAGCTACCAAGTGATTCAGGGTCTCTGATCAGTACTTCCATAACATACTTGCTCCAATCTTCTGAAGTGAGAGAGCATTGCTCAGCCAATAACCACAGAAAATCCAGCAAAAATTCCAGGAAAAACTATTCTATTCATGGAGGGAAAGGCTGGGTACAAACCATGCAGAACAACCAAACCACTGGGATTTTAAAGGAAACTCCCAGAACAACCCACACAATGGGATGGGGTCAACTGTGAATTGATCCCCCTTCTCATCACAAGGAGCTCTATTCAATCAGGCCTCTGTTTTCAACATTAAGCTCTGCTTACCCACCCTGTTATGGCCCCTTCCCCAACTTCTCCTTTGCACGAACTATAAAAAAGACAGAAAAGTCAAAAGAGAATCATACAGATTGAATTTCCCTGTTTGAACTCCTAGTACCTCCCTCTGGATCCAGACATTTCAATAGAAAGAAGGGATTTTTGACTTGATTTATGTGCAAATCCCAACACTTGAATCTGAAGTCACTAAGGAACCTCCATAATCATCTCTGGATGTGGGCTTGGCTTGGGTCCAAAGTCCTGTGCTTGGGTGCAAAAGGGCATTTGCTCTGTATTTAGAACCTTGTGGGACTGCAAACCCCAAGGGGTCATCATACATTCAGCAAGCAAAGAAGCTTTGAGCAAGCTCAAGGGCATTGGAAACAAACATGTCTTCACTGTGACAAGCTATGTCTGTCTCTGGGTACCAATACATTCAGCAAAGGAATGCATTAGAAAAGGAAGTGAGCAAGGACAGGCTGAGAGATAAGTAGAACATACATGAAGGTAGAACTACTCCCCATTTGTTCCAGAGATGTTGAACATTAAGTTTGAAAAGAGGGAAAGGTAGGTATTAAGGACAAAACAGGCAGCTGTCTTTAACAGGCATGTTTGTTCTGTGTGGCACTGCTACTTCCCAACAGCAACACTCCAGGAGGACTTTTTATCCAAAATTCTCAGAGCATTTTCTAATTACTAAATTTAATATCCCACTGACAAGGCGTTGTAAGGTAATATTTTCATTCAGTTTACTGATGGGGAGACTGAATCACCAAGAAGTTAAGTTAGTGAGATGGGAATACAGTGAAAATAAACTCAGTGTCTGTTTCCCATTTGTCCACTAAGACGACTGCCATTAACCTCCTTCATTTTCTTCTCCACTGGTAGCTTCTATGAATCCACTTTAATTCTTAAATAGCTCTAGAAAGTGGGAAATGGCAGACACTATAAAAACCTTCAGAGGTCCAAAGACAAACCTCTCAGAATAAATTCTGTCTTTGTAATCGATTCAGTCCTTCCTGGAAGATGGCTAGTGTGTAAAGGATACAGTAATAAAGACAGGAAATTATGTTTCCAAACTAGTTTTTGAATCCCCAGAGATGAAAGTCTTCAAAAATCTAAAACATAGTTCAGTTAACCTACAGAAATACTTAAACACTACAAGGGATCATTAAATTCATTTCACTAAATCCCTTATTTTCTCTTTTCTATTTAACTATCCATGATTTTCCCACAAAAGCAAGAGAAGTATCTTTTCCTTTTATGCCAATACCCTAAAGAAAACTGAGGAGCCAACTCAAAAACTGAAATATAGTTTTCATGTGAAAGATCAAGGCTTTCCCCAGACCGCAGGAACTGCTGTTTGCAAGTAAGGTGGGGTCTGTTCCACTCACTGTCCTGCTTAGGAAGGTGCCAGCCAGTGCCTGAAGCATCAAACAAGGCCAGAGGGAGACACTTGTGGGCTTAAGGAATTAAGATGTGACCCCATGCTTGCCTCTGCTTTGACACTGGTCGTGCCACACTGTGCAGTCACCTCACATGCTGCAGAAGAAGCTGTGAATGCCTGTCACGAGAGAAATGCAAAACCACTTACCTACCCTAATACTGCATTTCATCCTGAGACATAAATGCAGTATCCCTTCCAGTTATCCTGAATCTGGCTCTTTTGAAAATACACAGAATAGTCCAGCCCTTTCTGAATTTTGATACACTTTTACCCTTGATGTTTTCCCACCTGATTGAGTTCAACAGTTAAACTATGGTTTGAAAGAAAGAGTGTTTCACTTTAACTATTTCCAGCCCCCTTGTTCTTGCTGGGGAAAATAGAAGTTCTTGATCAAAATTTTTGTAATTTCTTTTTATTACTCTCCTTTCAAGGACAACTGTCACAATCTTTTCTATTATTCTGCTGTGGGAAGTTTTCCATATGGTCCTAAAAAACCTCTCTGAATTTTCTCTTATTATACACCAGTCTTCCCAAGATGGACCAGTACTGCATCTGGTATTCTCAGACGAAACCACATCCCCCATTTAAACAAATGAATTAGAATATTTTTTAGATTACTCCTCAGGCTGTATCTTTCAATGTCCAAGTTACTTACTAAGCAGAAGAATTAGGAACCTTGCCATGGGGACAAGAACTTCCCATAAGGAATACATTCAAACACACAGGTACTGTATTAAAATGCTCATCGCTCTTCCCACTCCCCAAGCACATTCACATCTCCCCAAGGTTCTCTGCACAGACCTCCCCAGCCATGATTGCTCTAACTTTGTATTATGTGCAAATCTTTGTAGTTGACAAGGTATTCCCACTCTGCAGCTTGTTCATTACTGTATTACACAACACTGGACCAAACACTAAGCCTTGATGCACCAGCTGTAAGCCTTTATCTATAATGAAAGTTCTTTCTTCCATTATCTTTTATTCTAAAAGTTTTGATCCAAGATAATTCTCTGTTTTTGTTTGGAGACATACCAAAGGTCTTCAGAAAGTTTAAGAAAATTGTCAACCCCCCTACCTATTAGTTCTTTACATATCATGTAAAGAATTTTAAGAAAGTAGTGAGGCATGCTTTTCCTTGGTAGGAAAAAATGTAGTTGGTTAGAAGCTCCTCTATCATCATTTCCCAGGTGCTTTACTGCTCATATGTAATTAGTGCTTCAATCAATTTCTCAGATGTTCATGTAGAATTTATGTGTCTTTAAATCTTTCAATCACATCCAAATCATTTTTAAATATAGGTAATAGCATTTGCTACCCACTAATTGTTCTAAATCCTCTGTAACTTCCGTTTTGTATCACAAGCTCTTCTTCAAACATTACAATTTCAGAGAACATAATCTTTATTACAAGTAATAACTACCAGTAAAGGCATTATAATTAAAAGCTTACTCTTTTATATGAAAATTTTAAGAAGGTTTGTAGATAAATTTCCTTTTGATTAGTACCACAAATGTAACAGCACATGGTTAATGTAGCAGATACAAGAACTAGTTATAGCTATACAAAAGGGAAATGTCAAATCAACTAAAATCATCAATGAAAAATAAAATGTGATTTAAGAATTCTTCCTGTTCTAGTAAACCATCATATTCTTGGTGTCACAGCTAAATATTGTGCATATATTATTATTCAAATATGTATGTGTGCATATAATTAAAATTTATGTTTCTTAACTTGGCAGAGTCCGTTTCATAGTGATTAAATTAACATGGTTATTTCTGCTTACCAGATCAGTGCAGCAACATCTCTATTTATTAAGGTCCTGAGATTGCAGTGGTAGAATCTGAACAAGCACCCATGCCAGTGTCATTCCTGTATCTGTTTTCTATTGAACTGCTGCCTCCAAAAGAAGCACATTTTCACAAATCCCACAAAATGGTGGACTTTTTCAAGTTTTGATTTGCCAAAATAGCAAAATAGCTGCAAATTCCTGTCCTTAAATAAGCTGCATTTGGTTTACAACGCATTGAGAGCTAAGCAACTTTTCAGTGTCTCTTTGAAACATAAATTAAAAACAATCATCCCTTTTTCTATACAGTGCAATGTATTTGTTTTACAATGGATCATTTCCATCTCCACAGTAGCAGCTGCCACCCAAACCATCATCTCTGTGCACTCGTAAGCAGCTCCATTTCCAGTTCTAATTGGGAACAGAGATACTTATTGGGTGAGTTCCAGCATGATCTATCACGCCAGAGACAGCTACTATGCAAACCAAAGCAATCCAGCTTCCAAAAACCCTCTTAGACAAACACTGACTTTGCACATAGATTCTTGCGTTTTTGTTTCTTGGTGCCATTTTTTTGGAACATAAAAAGTGCCAGAGGAAACTATATGTTAAGAGTCCAAGAAGTGTTGTTTAGGATGGATAAATCCAGGGATATTACCTTTATAACCACTACCTTTTTAAAAATCACATAGGTGGTCTAAAAAAGCCACCTAATTCACAGCAAACAGAACTACTGCTGAGTGAATGCAGCCACTAAGCTCATTAAGAGGATGTGGCAGGATGTGTCTGAAAGTGCAGTGCAGTGGCTCAGCAAGCAATTAAATCCCATGACAGTTTAAAATGAGAATCTATCAGTGTCACAAGAGTGTGAAGCCTCAGCATCTCTGCTGTTCCCACCCCCAGCGTTTTATTTATTATGGTGTATTGGGAACATGGGAAGTCAAAAAGATTATAATGAAATATGCCATATAAAAACCAGATTAAGCCTGCTCTTCTTTGGGGAAATATGCAGAGAGAGAAGCTGTCTGTTAGCTGTCGAGTTTGCAAAAGATACCATCTTTTGGGATGGTGCTCTCTGCCAGCAGACAGAGTGCCCCAGGGGAAATGGTGGTGAAAAACCCAGACAAGCAGCATCCATCCATCCATCATACGCTCATCTCCACATCTCCAAGGCACAAATATAGCGTTAGAGTGCAAAGGGTGGGGGCAGGGGGATGGAATCCCTTAAGAAAGAATGGGGAGACAATGCCTTACATGAATAGCTGCATTTTGTAGCTTTTCTGTGCGTGCACAACCAGACTCTCCTTAGCTTGTGTGCTTGCTTGCTTGTTGCATTCATGGCCAGTATGGTGACTTGTTAGCATCCTTGGAACTGATACATGCACAGCAGTGACCAGAACCAGGTACACTAAAGGCAGGGCTCTGCCTCTGCCAGCACAGTGCAGCATGGACCTTCACTCCTGCTGCAGATCTGGATCTCCAAAACTCTTCTTTCACTACACCACATCCTGCTATCCCAGCGGCAGATGCTCATGTTATTGCTATTATGATTTAATGCTGATCTTCCACAGTCCCTGCTATCCCACCCTTTTCTCCCAACTCTACTGCAATTCAGCAGCCATCTGCAGCAAACTTGTCACTGCCAGTTCTACACGTACATGGGCCACAGAACCTCCTGTCAGCCCAGCCCTGGGCCTCCCCTGGGAAAGATTACTGATAACACAGACTCTCACAATGAGTCTATAAAGCCAAACAAAAGTCCCTAGAGAGTAGTAAACATCAAATTCACTTTATTTTTGATCCAAGCTGCAATATAGCCATGCTGTACTAGAGGTTGTAAGGCTATTCCAGTAATTCTTTGTCTCTCCCACCAATCCCACTCTAAACCTCATGTATACTATTGCACTCTCAAGGTAAACTGGGCTGTGGTGAGGACAAGAATCCAACCAAAGACAATGTTAAACCACTTCTAGAGGCGAGACCACTTGAAAACTTGAGAGTATTTGTTTCCACAGAAACAAACCATTTTGAGTGGAAAAAATAGTTTGGAGGACTCTGTCCTATAAAGTTCTGAAATTCATCTTAGCAAATGTTTGAAATTTTAGGCACTATCAAGGTTTGCTCTAGGAAGCACAGGGAGACTGGAAAATCCCAATGACTTCCTAGCACCTCCTCCTGGAAAGCTGCTAGTCTTATGATGAGGTTGGGGTAGGGGTAGAAAGTGAAGAGAAGACAGAGGAGAGAAGAAAATCTGATATGGGTGGGACTGTACACTTTCAGTCTTTATCCTGGGCATAAGTGCACAAATATCAGAGGACAACTTTGAGTTTTAAGACCGGGATTCAATGGAAAGCTTCTATCGGCCTCTAGTTAAAATACATCCCAGGAGGCTACAAGACAACAGAAGAGAGAAACAGAGCTGCAGAAAATTGCAGAGGCCCTTAAACAGAAGGTTAAGCATTGCTCAGTTTAATCCACTATCAAAACGTGGACTTTATAAGCAGCTGCATTTCACTGGCAGACTAGAATGCCTCCATAAAATCTCTCACCAAAAAAAAGCCCAAACCAAAACAGCCCTCTTGTCAGCTGTCTCTTGGAAGTTTTCTAAAGATTTATTTCTCAGCACAGATATAAATCATTGTCACATATAGTAAGCTGTACCTGCTTCTCAAAGACTGCCAAATTACAATATCAGACTAAATACTAGATCAAGTAACTACCCTCGGGGCTGAAATCATCTCCATTCAGAAATATCTCCATTCAGTAGCATTTTTCTAGCACTCATTTGTGTTCTGGTCACTCTTGCATTTGTGTTCTAGATGGGCTAACACTGCAGCAGGACTTCTGCAGCAACACTATAGTCAGTCTCAAGGGATAGAGGCAAGATAACTGCTGCAATTTAAAGAAAATTATTAAGTAAAAAAGCCTATTCCTTTGGGCTTTGTGTCACCCTAACAGGGCTTCTGGTCTGTTGGGAGTTAAAGAATAATTTGGGCTATCAATCTGCAAATGGTCATATAGAATCACTCACACAGATGATGGGCATTTTGACCCCTCCAAGCACCCAAATTAAATAATTAACCAGACAGTTATCAGCAAACACCAGTCCCCGCTCCCCACAGGTGGGATAGTTATGCCCACATTGCACAGCACACTCTGCAAAGGGTAGCAGAGAGTGGACCTCCACCACAAACAACTGCACTGTATGTGACAGAACTGAATAAAAACACTTGTACTGAACACAAACTCATACATAAACCATGTGTAGAGCCAGCCATGCCAACCTTCCTGCAGATTCTGTGAGATCCTGCGTAGCTTCTCTTCCTTATCGAGGACAGTGGAGGGGATACCTTTAGTAACAGATAAATCTCTGTAATGCAGTTATCTCTCAGCTGCAGTGCACAAGCATCCCAATTAATTCAGTCCAGGCCTAGCAGAGCCGGCACTAAGCCAGAGCTGATAAACCTGCCAAAGCCAATCTGAGTCCTGCAGCGATTCTTGGGCACCTGCTCTGCGCGTTCTGGTGCTCCGGACTGAGGGGTTTATGGGCTCAGCTCCGGCCAGCGCCACATGGAGTGGCAGCTCCGCTAACGAGGCCTTTCTAACACGCAGAGTTCTGGGGAGCAGGCAGAGACACCCAGTCACCCCGAAGGCATCAGCAAAGGTGTGGCAGGGCTTATTAGCACCGCTCAGCCAGATGCCAGCTGTCCCAGCCGTGATCCTGCATGGCTGTCTGCAAAGCTCCCACATGTGGGCAAGCCTGGGGAGCAGCACAGCCATGCTTGCACGGCGCCGTGCCTGAGGGTCAGCCACGCCAGGCACACCTGGGTCAGCACCCCTGCCTCAGTGAGCACTGAACTGCATAAACCAATGCAGAACAGAACGGCCACAGCAAAGTGGCAGTGATTCTAGGATGGCATAGGGAGCAACCACCCCAGATGCTGCCTTTGGCACCTCTGCTCTCTCAAGTGATCCCGGGCCAAATTCTAACAGACGCACTCTCTGCTTTTCCATCATCTGTCAAATGGAGATAGTCTTCACCTATCCTCTGGGGTTTGGTAAGGCTTGTTTAATATTCATAGGCATTCAGCCATTCAAATAAAATGCACCAAAAATGCAAGGTGGTCTTACAGGCTCTCACAAAGACAGATTTAAACATATTTTCTTTCCAGCCAAGAAAAAACACTGAAAAAGTAGGACTATTTCCACAGATACCCAATTTCAGTGGCCAATTCACAGATTCCAAAGGACAAAGATAATACTTACTCCTATGTTAAGATGCATGACAGATGAAGCTATATAAGTGAAAAATGTTATTATAAGAAGGAAGGCTTGTAATAGAAAAATGGCATGAGGTGCTAGTAGGTATCCTTTCAGAAATGGGAAAGAACAAAGCAAATTATCTCTGAGATGCTCAGATCTCTTGCCACAAAAAGGCAAGCAATTCCAAGAGGCCTATAAAGGGTTTAGACAAAAAGGTGAACTCTAGAATTAATAACAGAATGGTAAACAGGAAGATTAATGGCACCAGAGAAAATGCAGATGGTGAAGCCCAGCCTGCAGGCTCAGCAAGACTCTGAATAGGGAGGGGGAAAAGGCAAGGTGTAAACAAGGTGACCTTCAAAGCCACAGGAATGCCTGCCAACAGGCCAGCCAGAGGGCATCCCAAGACACAGATGTGCCATCTGGGGTAGGCTGTCTCATGACAACATGAACAAGATTTGTCTTTTTCAGAATTTGCAGGGAGGGAAAATGGGCAGTGGCAGAAAATATGTCCATTCATTCAAAAGTGGCACAATTAAATGCACAGGTTGGAAAAGGACACCATCCATTTTGTAAAGAAAATACAAAAGAATTCCCTGAATATCCCCACTCAGAAAGGTTTTGTGCCCACTTGTAAAGCCTGCTCATGCAAGGTGAGGGGGAGGAGAAACTGGTTTTCACCAAACAAATGTTTTCCTTGAGGGTTTATGCTTTAAGTTTATGGTAAAAAGAAAAAAAGAAAAACCTCAGCACATACTGTAAAGCAGCTCTTTAAACCCATGATGGTATAAATTTTCCCCATCTTGGCATAAGTCTGTTCACTCCAGATGGCACATTTGGGTTGAAAGCAGGTAAAGATTTCTCAGAGATCTCTTACGTCCAGTATTTACAGAGTTCCCTCGCTCTGCCTCAGTGCTTAGTTGGCTTCTGTGTGCCTGGGAGATCTCAGTTTTTTGCCCACAGTAAAAACTGGAAGAGAGAAATCAACTACCATGGTTCTGCAGGGAAGCCTGGCTCTGTCAGATCTGATACTTAGATCATTGTGATCAACCAGGAAAATTAAAAAGTAAATGCTATCACACATTTTTTAAAACGTATCAGTCAAACACCACGGTGGGGCCATGCTAAGGGGAACAATGCTATCTCTAAACAAGCCTTCTACAGAATAAGCCAAACATGAACTGTTATGATATCCAGAGGCAAGAATATTAGGGGAAAACAGAATAAACAACATTATTGCTCACTGTGGAAAAAAGCAGACCGTAGCTATGGGAGTCCAGCAGGCAGTGTATTCACACACTTTTTTTCCCTTTCAGCATGGCTTAAAGTACATCAAATCTGAGTATTTCAGGCAAAAACTGGCCCATCTGAGTTCAGTGCTGAAACCAGCTAATTCAGTGCTAGGTGTACAAACAGACGTATCTGAATGTGTTTTATTCTGATGGGCTGCATACCAATGAACTTACTGCCCTGACCTCTGGTTTCCCAGTAGGAACACTGGGTGCTGGATGAGGTCAGGCAGCTCCTGCAGAGCCTGCACAGCCCAGCGCTGTTACATCTAGAAGGCTTGTCCCAAGCAAGCTTGATTGCTGGCAGGAGCTGTCATCATGGCTCTTGGCATCACTACACAACTTTATCCAGAAAGACCCATCATGTGGCTCTGCTTTATGAATAGAACAGGAATGGAGAGATGAAGAACACACCCAAAAACACTAATGTGGCAGTGAGGAATCAGAAAACAAGGGGGAAGAACAGCAAGATGGAGAAAGGGTACAATATTCCTTCTCCTTGTCTGCTGCAGCTAACTAGGGCATGCTTGTTCTGAAAACTGCCACAGAAAAGTCTGAAAAATGGAAGCCCTGGGTCTTGAATCATGTCTTTTCAATATCTCTCTCCTTTCCCCTCTCTGCTAACAGAGAAATACTGTAAACTCCCAGACCCTGAAAATATGTATTTCCACACCTTACAAAATAGAGTGAAAATAGATGATAATGGGAGAGAGAGATAGCCATGCAAGGGGAAAACAGAGTGAAATAGAGAATAGTTGCTCTTCTCTCCTTTCCTTCTGCTCAGCTTTCATTTCTCTTTGTTCATCTAACACTGAGCCAAACTAAGCCAAAAAGGAGCTGCCATGCTGGGCTGCAAGATTGATGGCTGCAGGCAGACTCCACAGTGAAGAGACGGATGACTGGTCATTTCCCGTGATGCACTGAAAAACATCCATCCTTGCAGCCATGCTGAGTCCATTTGCTCTCCTTTTGAAAAGAGAGAGAAACACAGGCAGCCAGAGGCACCTGACTGTCCTTCTCCCTCAGAAGGACACAGCTATAGTCCTCTGGGTTCTTTGAGAAGGTCGCTCTGTCCATCCCTGAACATCTGGCTGTGGGATTTGCTAACTCTCTCTCTCCCCCAGCAATCATCCATCTATTAGAGCACAGTGCAGGTTGGAAGAAAACGGTGAAGAGAATGGTGTGACAACCTCATCAATCTACAGCTACATGCTTGGCTATTTAGTTTTCTTTACACTATTCCTAAAGGGGGGCGGGGGGGGGGAGAGAGAATTGCTACTGGTATGAAGGAGGGAATTGTGGAAATGGCAGTGTGAATTGGAGTAAGTCCTTATGACTATTAAAATGTTGTGCATGTACTAAAGCAGTAGGGAACTAATTAAGATTCAGGATTGAAAGGCAAAACAAAAAAGTTGGATGCACTCTTGTTCCATCTATAGCACTTGCTGAAAGTTCAGATGTATGTGGAGCATCATCTTTAGCAGAAAGAGGTTAATTTTTTTTTTTATTTTGCCCACTCATATATTAACAGAAATCTCCCTGGAAGAATATACTATATTTATAGTGCCAGCCCTGGTATAGCAGCTTCAGCGGCACAAAGCACTTAATCCTGAGTCCTTTCTATTTAGTTAATGCTGTCTTTGTTGCTGATACTGTCCTGGTCTATAGCCCTGCTCACAGATACAGCCTCTGTGTTTCCAGTTCTCCTGCCGTGCTGCTACCTCACTTAGGCAATGAGCATTACATGGCAGATGTATCCATAGCATCACTTACAAATTAGCATCACTCCAGAAATTCCTGTAACCATGAACCTCACTTTGTCAGAGTAGCACATATCTGTAACTGTGTCATTTACAGACATCGCACCAAGGGAATCATGAGAAGATAAAAGCATTCACCGTCCCTCAAAAACACAAAGAAATTAGTCACTTGTTTCAAGTGTTTATATGTAGTTTTAGCACTCTATCTGAGCCAGCTTTGAAAATTTGTATTTTATTCCCATCATGCAGTGCTGTTTATTTTAGGCCAACAACAAAAGGATTTTCATTACAGCTCTTTAGGACATGCATAGGATATTAATCATGACCATATGTTTTCCTAAGACATAAACCCCATAATTGCCAAGGGCAATCACTTGCATTCAGAAGGGCATAATTTCCATCAAGAGGGGCAAAATTTCCATCCTTTCTCCTAAATCAAGAACCATAGCTTTAGTTGATTGAAATCGCTGCTCGCTGTTGTCTTTATCAGAACAATCTACCTACAACAGCTAAAGTTCCAGCCCTAAATTACCTGGTTTGTTTAAGGGGAACCATGCTCCAAGTGCATCCTGAGTGAGACCTCTGGTCTAGAAGACATTGCACATAAAAGCCATATCCACCTCTTGCAATGTATTGCAAGATGTATTGTATTTGATGTATTGCATCAAACCTCCTTCTCCCATTACTGAGAAGGGATGCTACAGCAAACACCAATGGTGCCAGAATCCTGAAGAATAAAACACCTGTAATAAACTATTAGTCAATCAAATGCAAAATGCAGGGAATATTGAAATTAATCATAATCTAGTAAAAAATACGTAATGTCTCTCAGGCACAAGATGATTATGAGGCTGTAAAATGTTTACTACAGAGAATGGGGATGACAGAATGGAAACTTCCACCAGAGAAGGTTGGTGGGAGGTACAGGGATGTGGGAGAGGAAGTCATCGTATTCTTTCCATTCCGCTCTCAGCAATTCTATAAAGCTTGGCTTTTCTGAGTTGAAACTGAACATTATATTAACATTTATTGCCCATTCCATTATATTGTGCACCAGGAAAATAACACCTGCTATAAATATTATATTTCATGCTACAAAACTATTTAATTTGCTATGTGTCGGAAGAACAATTAAATAAGGGTCAATAAATAAGGGGTTTTTAAGCATATTTTAATGTAATTATATTCCATAATATCTTTGCTGGGTTTTGTTAACATTTTCTTCTATAGGACAGGGCACAGGTTCTACCATACTGTTGACCTAGCAGGCCAATAACTTTACTGGGCTCTATGCAGGACGCTGAGTACCAAACCTGCAAGTCTGGTCCAACCCAGTACTTTACATGTAGATTTAACATTAAGCATGTGACAAGTCCCATTAATTACTAAAACATCACTCATGTTCTTAAAGCCCAAGTTCAGGTGATTTCCTTTGCTGGGGTTAGACAGCTTGGCATCTTAGGACACTAAGCCCTGGGGACTTGATCCTATAAACCCTTTTTCATGTGATTACCAGAGAATTCCCAGAATTACTCATAGGGACACACAAAATAGATGCAATGAATTAGATTAAAAATACCCATTTCCTAGGATCTTGTGTCTGGTACTTGCTTCTGAACTGTACCTGTGCACCCCAAAAACCCTTTTGACAATGTGGCTTATCCTTTTCAGGCATTTTCACTCGCTATGCTTAGAAAAGGGGCAGTAGGTTTGCCAGCAAAGCTGTTCAGGTTCTGTTCCAGCTGTAAGACTCCTACAGGGCAGACGATTTCTGCCCCTCCCCATGCTGGAGAGCTGGTGATTTGTGCCTTGAGGGAAATGGATCTGACAGGTTCCAGCATTTCCCCAGGCACCATTCCCTGGTGCTTCCCCAATGGTTCCCATCACACTTTCTTTGGGTAAGCTTTGAGCTTACCTTCACTCCCTTCGTTTTAAGGTTAAATCTGTTTATTTAATAAATAAATAATCCTGATGGTTACTTACAAACATCAATGTTAACTTCATAATAAGGGGAAAAATCCCACAGCGTTCTACCTCTCCAGGAGGAATAATGTGTCTCCTAGAGACACTGCATTCTCAGTCAGGCCTTGGCAGCTTGAGAGGCACATGCTGAATAACCTCTTCCCAAAGACGTGTCCTAGCAGCCAGATGTAGGTCAAACACAGTAGCCAAGAGAAGCAAAAGAGAAAAACAATGGGCTGGATAGCTCAGAGAGGATGGCAGCACCACAAGTAAGTTCTGTTTCAAGCAGCCCAGGTCTTTCAAGCCAACTCCACCTCAGCTGCCTGAGCCCTCCCTCACGTCTTGCAAATCAGCCCCGAGAAAAGGCACCTGACACTGTAGAGGCTCCAAGGAGATTAACAACACAGTTCATTCCTTCAATTTAATGGCCTACTGTAGAGACCAAAACATTTTTAAGAACAGCCTGAGTCCAAAGTCATCATACCTCTATTTTCACAAATATACTAAATACAGCTATGACACACCAGTGGAAAAATTACCTTTAAGTGGCTGCATTGCTTCTGAAATTACAAGAGTCTTGTGTCTGTGGGATCCTGCACATGCAGCCTATGTTCCCATTCCCAGTGACGAGATCCAGAGAACTTAGAAAAACAGACTTCACAGCTCACAAAATTGCCTTAACTTTTTCAGTTGCCACTGCTGCCTTAGCCTGATGACTAGAGCCAGAGGGGTTTGGCTTCAGTGGGCTTTTGATCAAAACCCAGAGAGGTTCCAAAGCCCAGTAGCTTCTTCCTGCATCTCTCTCCTAATTATGCAAACTGGCTCAGCCACACAAGAATCAGGAATAATCCCAGGTGATTCATACAAGCCATCTTAGCTAAACAACAGAGTTCTCCTGGTAAAACTATGAATATAAAATACGTGTAGTGACCTGTTCCAGATCTTACAAATGAAAGAGAAACTATTTACTCAAAGTTAATCCTGTAAATTCTACCAGCATGACTGTGGAGTTAAGCAGCAGAAACAATGTTTTTGTTTTCTTGACTGGACTATTTATAAAATATTATTTGCTTTTCTAGAAATTAGTGTTTTATTTCCATAACTGCAAAATCACAAAATTCCATTTGGAGGAAAATACACATTTACTCACAGTTACTGAGCTGAATTAGTCTAAGGATTTGCAGCTTATCACATGTAACGACACCCAGCAAGAGCAGTGCGTGATTTGAAGGAGTGGTTACCACAGCCCTGGCAGCCATGACATACAGAAGGCCAGCTCACCAGTGGCCAGAAAAACAAAGCAAGAACGATTACACTGTGCAAAACTCAAGATATCTTTCCAGCAATTACACTGCACAGCCAGCCTTGAAAAAACTGGTTCAATAATTCACCTGTGGTGAGTCTCTTGATTTGTATATATGGGTGTGTAACAAATTACTTATTTTTTCATCATCATCTTGGTACACATAAGCCCAGGCTGTGCAACAGAGCTGATACACTTCCATACCAGTTTTGCAAGGCTTTCTGCTGATGGTCAAAACATTTAATGCTGGCACTTTGAAAGCTTGGCAAGTGGCATGATTTATTCAGTCTTTTTTTTTTTTTTATTTAGCGGTCTCCCATACCCCTCCCAATCTCTCTAAAAGTATTCATTAGATACCTGTTAGGCACTCCTCTGAGTCAGACAAATGAGCTTGATGTTTTAGCACCTCCATTTCACATACCAAGAATCTGAGAGAAAAAGACATATTCCATTGTCCCTGGTACTGCGTAGTTCTGTGTGGGGCACAGGTGATGCAAGGATGTGATGGTGTGGTACAATTTGAAGTGCAGAGATGGGCACCTCTACTGCAGATCAGCAATGGCACAAATGCATATTTCACTGCAGGACTTCTATGTCATGACTGTGTCGGTGAATATGTGCAGAAAGTGATAGGTTCTCTGGTATTCTTAGTGCCATACAAGAAAAGAAAAGAAAAGCAAACTTTATCTGGCCAGAGATCTGGACCAGCAAAGGTTCCTGTTGTAGGTAGAATTTAAAGGTGGTGGTAGAGATGGAATAAAGTGGTTAAATGTGTGTATAATAGAAAGAAGCTGATTCACAAGGAGGTCGCACACTGATGAGTTTTCTCTTGGTGACAGAAAGTCACTTTTGCTAACCCAAGTCATAGTTGGATGTGTAAGTGCCTTAAAGCAGCAGCTCTTGCCTGTGGTGCCATGTCCTGCTGTGAAGACAAGATTAGTGGAGAATTGAAGCCTACTGTTTTGATTTAGTAGCATTGATGGGTTCATCTGCAAGCTGCAGGCTTAGCTGATGAATAAACACATACTTAAATTTAGGCCAGATGCCCAAAAGAAAAGGTCCAGCAGAATTCAGTATTTATATTGGTATTAAAAAAAAAAAAAAAAAACAAAACAAAACAAAAAAAACCAAAAAAAAAAACAGCAAAGAAAAAACCCGAACACCTTCTGGCATCCCTGCTCCCAGATTTGGATTCACAATGTAAAGCTTCGTTTTGTTCCAAAGTGCTATGGAAATGTGACATACATGGATACATGATAGACCAAGCTCGGGACTCGGCATGGCCAGGATGCAGAGGTGCTTTCTAACAAATCAAATGGGAACTGAAAACCATCCACCCTCCCTGCTACAAAAAGTTTAGGGGTATTTTTTGTTTTCTTCTACATGAGGTGACGAAAATAGAGATGGAAGAGGATGGGTGAAAATGAGATCTATTCGGGGCTCAAGCCAGCCCAGGTGCCGCTCCCAGCAAAGGNCCCGCTGCCCGCCGCGCCCTCTGCCGGCCCCGCCGCGCCCCTGCAGCCGCCGCTCCGCACCGCTAACGGCGGCACTGAGCCTCCCAAACCCTGCCGTGTTGGAAGGAACGCATTGCAAAAGACGAGGAGAGTTGCGGGTTTTGTTTGCTTTTTAACACAAAGTGCTTCACAACGCAGAAGGACTTGAATAAAAAGCAGATTTTAAATGACGTTTTAATTTCAGAATTTTGGAGGGCCAGGAGCAGAACTCAGAAGTTTGTAAGCAGGCTATTAAAATTCGTCTTACATGAGAAATCCAGACCAAATCATCAGAGAAACTAACCTGCTCCTGTCAGGTTAAGTCCATCCCAAATGCAGGGTTCATCATGGTAAATGTCAATAAAAGACAAGAACAATTAGAAAACCTAAAATAAGCTCTACACAAAAAGTATCTTTGGTAAACTCATATCTACAGAAATCTGTCAGAAGCCTTAACAGCTGATAGGTTTATATTATAGCCTCCTTCAGGAATATTGTATCCAATTCATCTGCATATTACAGACATACTCTTATTAGGCACCAGAGTTATTCTGCTGGTTATGATCCTAAGATGGTCTTAATGGACCTTAAAAAGGAGCCACAGGCAGGTTCTATAACATAACATGACCTTTAATTACAGACATAATAATAGGAAAACTGTCAAACAGTAGGAAAAGGGGCTTTTTAAGAAGAGATGCGTCCATAGCAAAACAACACTGCTGTCTTGTAGTACAGAACAGGAACTAACATGTGATTGTGTAGAAATTGCTGAAATCAAAAGTGAAACTAGTCAATAATAATTAACCTATGTGAGAAAAAATATAAAGGGAAATTCTCATTAAATTAAGTGGTTTTAATATTTTTTTGGCTCTAATATCTTTGAGTGAAACTGGGCATAGAAACCAGGAACAGAAAAAATAATATGGAAGTCAGTAGAACTGTATTCTTTCTGCGTTCTTGGGTTTGACTTCCAGCTGTACCATAAAATTCTGATTAAACCGTCATAGAAGTAGTTTATTTTCTTTGTCACTCATTTCTCCATTTTGGAAACAAAATACTTCCTTCACTATATTTTGTATGTCTGGACTGTAAGTACAGGGGTAAGAAGACTTCACAACAACCCCAGGGATGACGATCTAACATGCTGCTTGGATCTCTAGATGCTATCATAGAAGTGATACTACCGCAAGTTCTGTTCTTTGGTTTTTGATGTCACCTTAACTTTATCTTGGTGAAGAGCTCCATCTTAAAAACCACAGACCTCCACAGAAATGCTGAGCATCTCCCCCAAGAGTTGGGAGCACTCTTCACTTCCCAGGAAACACACAGTACACAGGAAACACACCTTGTACAATCAGCCACCATCTCCACAAGGTAAATTGAGATGCTTTAAAGAGATAATAGCTTATCTGTAAGGATTTTGTTCATTCATCCACAAGCACACTCACCTAGGTATACCCCATATAGGTTAAAAAAAGATCAGGCATTGCTCAACTGGGACTAAAAATCTTTTTTCAGTACTTGCTTCAAACAACTTTACCTTGGTTCATAATAGCAAAAGAAAATATTTTTGTTTGTTTTTACTATTCAACAACTGGTAAAAAACCCCATTTTGGTAGCTCAGCTGAACACTGGAGTGCCCAGACATAAGTAACAGGACAGAGACAAGCACAGGACCCCAGCTCATTCTCAGCACAATAGTAGCATAAACAAACACTACTCTACACCCTCCAAGTGGGTGGGAAGGCTGCCCACTCTGAAACCTCACTGTGGGCTTTCAGTCCAAACCCAAAGGACATCAGTAAATTGACACAAAAGCTTTGCAGTCACATTCTTTGGACTAACACCATGTGAAATAAAAGCTCTGCATGCATGTATGTATGTATGCACCTATATTTAGCCATCTTGTAAGACTGAAGTAGGACATTACCAATTAAAACTCCACCAGAGTTTTTGGCCACACTCACCGTATCTGTTCTCATCTGCACAGGTGCAAAGCTTGGCTAATACCTGCCTGTCAGCAGGGTTTACTGCAGGCAATACCACTTCCACAATTTTGATAGCTGACCCAACACAGGATCATGATACTAGCATGTGAGCACCACAAAACCACTAAGTATATAGGACAAGGATCAGTTACGATTTCGAGGGGCCTTCCTTGAGTCTAATCCAGGATCTCCTTCCCATTTCTAACCCTCCTCTTCCAACTGCTCTGATTTTACCAAGCACCAGAACCCTACTGCTCGCCATCACAGCACCTGCAGTTCACAGTGGTAGTAGAGTTAAAAATTCTCCTTTGTCTCCCACTCCACCAGAAAAAAGTCTACCTAGCTCAACCTTCTCCCTCACCCATTCCCAGACTTCTCATGCACAGGAGCTCAGCTCTGTTCTTGCTCTTTTACTGGGCAGGAGAGCAGCCAGCTGAGTGAATGTGGAAGCACGAGCTGCTTACAGCCCTCCCACTGCTCTGTGCTGAAGTGCCATGCAAATACCACTGCTTGATTCTGCAGAGAACCAGGTTTCCCATACTCGATTGAACAGAAGTCTAGTTTCACAAATATTATGAGAGTATCAACACCTAATAAGTTTAAAACTCTGTACCTAGAAAATGTATCTGGGAAAACATAATCCAAGAGTGCAGGACAGAATGAGATCTGCCTGGCTGGGGAGCAGCTCTGTGAAAAGGGACATCGGTGTCCTGGTGGATTGTAAGATCAGTATGAATGAACAGTGTGCTGCTGTGACAAAAAAAAATAAAGCCAACAGGATGCTGGGTTGCATCAGCAAGGGCATCACCAGCAGAGAAAAAGAAGCCATTATCACATTCAGTGCTATGTCAGGCCATACCTGGAATACAGTGCTCAGTTTTTGTCTCTGCTATACCAAAGAGAGGTGGACAGTCTGGAAGGGGTCAAGGGAAGGGATCAAAGGCCTGGGAAGCCTGCCATATAGCTGTCTGAGGGAACTGGGTTTGTTCAGACTTGAGAAGAGAAGGCTTAGAGGAGACTTTATCACTGTGCTCCAGTATTTAAAGAGTGGCTACGAAGATGAAGACTCCCTTTTTACAGTCACATGAATAATATGAGGGCTAATGGGTACAAGTTACTCATGGAGAAATTCCAGCTGGACACAAGAGGAAAATTTTTCACATTGAGAACCATCAGCCATTGGAATAATCTCCCCAGGGAAAAGCTGGATTCCCTAACACTGGACACTAAAGATTTGGCTGGACAGAGTGCTGACACATCTTGTCTAGACCGTGCTCTTGACAAGAAAGATTGGACCAGATGATCCTTGAGGTCCTTTTCAATCTGGTATTTTATAAACCTATGACATCACAGTATTAGCAACATGTCAATATATTGCCCATGGCCCAGGATTTGTTTCAAATCTGTACCAGTGTTCAGAGGAGTCTTGAGTGCTACACGGTAATGACTCATGTAACAGCTCACACCCATTACAAAAAATTAATTCTAGGCTGAACTTGAGCCATAATGCTCGGTTTTGATGATAAGAATATAACTTACAGATGAAAGATGAAGACCAGGCCATATGAAAGTAAATATCAGGAACCCTTAGAGAAATTCCTGAAGATCTGGTCATAATATTGAGTCTGTTGTCAGAAAAGGCATTATTCTAGGTACTGGCAATACTTAATTTCTCTTGCATATCTACTGGATAGGCTACTGGATGGGATGGAGGCTGCTTAGAAATGGCACAAGCGTGAACACTGCTAGACCCTTGAACAAACCACTTTATAGGGCAATGCATTCAAGTAAGTGAATATAGTGGCAGGGGAAAATAGGCATCTAAAGGCTGCATCAGCAACTCCTATTCCAGTGTTCACACCTTTACAACTTTGGCTGTAACTATTCTTCACAAACACCCTTATTTTAAATCAAATAAAAGCAACAGATGAGGACAATAAAAGCACCATCTTGTATTAAGAAGCAGGCATCAACTGACCCCAGGAAAAAAATTATAGTCCACCTTGCATTTTACAAAAAAAAACCAGCAGACTTTTGGAACATGATTAGGTTTTGGTGTTACCAAATGTGAACCTTCATTAGGTTTTGGTGTTACCAAATGTGAAACTCTCACTCACTGAGTTGTGTCAGGCACTAGGTAGAACTGCAGAAGTAGGTTATAACTATAAATACTATACTATTACTAAATAATTTATTGTACCCTCAAACTGCTGGCAAGACAATAGTTTGATTCTGCTTACTGACTAGCCAATGACTAGCTGTGACTTACCAAAACAAAAATCCTAGGTCTGTGTATCTCCTGGATTCTGAATGCAACTCATTGCTATAATAAGCCACTCCAAAAGCCCAGGTGCAGTCCAAGCAAGTATTTACACCCCTGAGCCAATCCCATTGACTGCTGGAATGGCAAATTTTGGAGCAAAGATCCTTTTCTGTGTTTGTTACAATGGTTGTCTTACAAGAAGTACTTATACAGTATTAACATAATACAGCTAAGGTTTAGCCCTAATCTGATGTTGTAGAAGTGCATTGCTTGTACAGGCCATAAAACAATTATAAATATACATAAAAATATATCAACAACTCCACAGCCTCCTCTATAAAAATCAGCTATTTGCATATTAACCAAGTACAAGCACTCTCTATCTGCTGAGAACAGCTCTAAGGAATGAATAGAATGCCCAAGCCCTAGGTGAAGTGAAACTATGAAACATTTAGATTAGATTTCTTTCAAATGTATTTTACATGTCCTTCAGCTGTCATCTCTGTGCTTTTCAAGAGATCTTAAATTTCCACATCTTTGCCCCACACAACCATCTGATGTTTAACTGAGGACTAAAGAAGTCAGCATTAGATAGCTTCCTAGGTTCAGCATTAGGTTTTACAACAGTATTCCCCTCCAAAACCTACAGTATTTCTGCCCTCCATGTTGAAAATAAATTATACTCTCTTTCTCCCAAATTCTCAAAAGCTACCTTTAAATGGAGGTTCAATATTTTCCATAGGTTTTATACTTCCGAATCAGAGAAGGGAAAAATCCCACTCCTGGCTAGTGAGTCTATTCTGAATATGCACAGATGGAGTGAAATTATTTTGTGGTATAACTGATAAGGAAAGTTAATCACTAGATAGAAATTGGTTGGAAAATAGATTTAAATGGCATAGCAATATAACTCGCCTTATTTGGTTGCCACCGGCAATGCAACAAAACTAGCACTCCTGAGATGCAGAGATGTTTATAGCAGGGAAAACAACACAGACACAGACATGCTGAGGTCTCTTTATCTGATAACTTTGTGGTAATTGCCTTTCATGCCCTGTGGCATGTAGGATGCACTAATTTGGCATTCCATGAGTACAGCAAAGAAGAGTAATTCAAACAAAAGAGTCAAACTCTACCCTACTGCTTTACCTTACAAAATTACCAAGGCACAGCAGTACTGGCATCATCACAAAGTCTGAGGTAGGCACTTCTATGAGCCAACATCATCCTCTTCCTAGAGTCCAGCCTCATTTTCATCAATGTATGTGACTGATTTCATCAGCTCTTTCCAAGCAGCTCTGCTGTGAGGTCTAGTTCTATTTGCTGGCTGACATTCTGCCCTTGGTTTGAACCCCAACTGAATGGTTATAGGCATTTCTTCCTCTTGTTCAGCTGTCCACTGATGTCTCTTATATTGAAGGTAGGGAGTTTTCAAAAACTGTTTCTACCAGAATCAACAGGAATTTTGCCTCTGATTTTAATGGGTTTAGAACTTGGCTCTGTTGCCCTTTCCTCTCTCTTCACCAACTACTGCAAAGTCATCAGTATTGCTGAGCACAGCTCAGTTCCCAGGCACCTTCTTCTGTCAAACAGGTTTTTTAAATATTCTTCATTTACATTTGGGGGTTTTCTCCTCTACTTTTTATACTGACAGTGTCTCACCTCTTAAAAACCACATACAGCTGTGAGTATATGTGTTCCCTCTTTCTCATAATAGCTGACCCCAGAGACAACAAGTCTTTATTACTAACTGCAGGGAAGAATGCACAACACTAGGCTCTACCTGACACAGCTGCAGCTCCTCCACATCTGCTTTACTCATTCAGCATCCAGATTCATCACTTCAAGTAGTTTAATTGTGGGAGAAGAGTAGCAAGGACAAGAAGAATGAAAAAATAATGGACAAAGGTACACATACAGGCAGAAAAAATACACAAATGTGGCATAGGCTCACTATTTTTTTTCATTTGTTGTTTATAATCTGGTCATACCTCTCATCACCAGCCCCACTAAGAAAAATCTTATCAGTGTTCTTACTGTTCTACACACACACTGGTTTTTATCATAAAGACTAGGCAGCAGATGCCAGTGAGACTTTGTATTAGTAATGCACTGAGGAAATAATTAGTAATACATTGATTATTTACATCCTCGTGAATTTGCTAATAAAAGCCAGGATTCAACCCTACAGAAGGTAAATTCAGCTCCCATTGCATTCAATACAAGTTGTTCAAATTTTCATAAGGGGTGAGTTGTATGCAGAGGGTTTGGTGGTTATGGTTACAGCAAATCAAGTAAGATGCAACAGATGCAATGAGAAATGGTTGGAAAGCAGCAAAGATAAAGTCCAAGGTCTAAATGCCAGTTTGCATGTATGCCAGCTGCTCTGCAGCTCGGGAGAGGCAGGCAAACAAATACTTACCAGGTTTAATTTCCAGCAGCTTCAGCCTGGAATCCTCAGGGGGATGCAAACGCCTCTTTTTGCGCCAGCAACGTGCTGGGTATGTGTACAGCTGACCTGGGGCCAGGCCTGAAGATTAAAGGCAAAAAATTAATCACATTTCAGTTTGTAAACCACAAGCACTGTCTCTAGCATCTTTGTTCTTGCCCTTCCAGCATCTCCTTGTTGGAGGGCTCAATCCTCCAAATCATAAGGCAGAGCTACACACTCATGGCATCCAGTACTCCTGAGGCTCTTCAGCACCTCCTGGGATAAGGTCTACAGAGAATCTAGGTCTCGCTTAGACAGTTCACTCAGCTCACTGAAACCAGAGCGGAACATAAATAATTCGTGATTTCTTCAGGGTAAATAGAATTTCAGACTCTCCTGGGTCACAAGGGTGATGCTTCCTCCATGGGCAGAGAAAGCCCCTTGAGAGAGAAGAGATGAAGTTCTGACATGCAGATCTCAAGGCCCCGATGCGCAGAGCAGCTCAGGAAATTTGTGTCTTCCAAATGGGAGCAAACCAAGATCCAAGAGGTCTGACTCTGTATTTTTGCTTACATTCTGGACTTTTGTCTGAACAACAATTCTTCATTTTGACTCTTACCTCCTCATGCCAATATCCTAAATGAGGGAGGAGATACAGCAATAATCTTTATATCATTGCATGTTCCCTTAAATCACATTTGGCATCACTAGCTTTTGAGCTGCCCTGGCTCTCCTGACAGACACCCTTCAGCCAATGTTCAAGCTATACTTTGCTCTCTTGCATTCAGGACACGGCAGAACTTTGTGAATGCATCACTACTAGGGGCACAGAAGCTTCAAAGCATCCTCAACTGCCCCAGATAGTCATGACACACAGAAATACCCAGCAAGACAGAGAAAAGTTGGAGGAATTTAATTCTCTCTTCTGCTTTCCTTGCCCTCTCTGTCCACCAGTTCTACTTTGGCTCCTCTGCCCTTCTGCTGTTGCTGTTGTCTTGAAGGAACTACAAAGCATGACTGCAATTCCAGACTCATTGTCCTCAAAAACCAGGTAAGACCACATAAGAGAGAGGAGAGGAGTGGTGTTGCTATATCTGAAACTGTACAAACAGTGAACAGCTGGACAGCATCAAGGGGGTGCCAGTAAATCAGAACAGCTCAAGGACAGGAGGAGGGCGCGAGAGTTTTCTCCTCTCTTCTGATGCAGCTAGGAGAGAATATCAGCTTGGGAACTTTGGGAACAAAAGTGACTCACCAGACCAAATGAGGATAATGAAAAAAAAAAAATCTTGTTACTTGGGGGTGGGGAGGAAGACACAATAACATAATTCACCTTGAGGGAATGTGCTAATCAAATTCTGCAAGTGAGTTCCTGGTTTTTAATATTTCAACTGTTGGAATGCCAGTTCAGACCCCAGCACCTTCCAGCTACTGCCATGGCCCTGGAGCATCTACAGCATACTGCCAGAGTATGACCAAGTGATGGAGTATTTGCAGAGATCCTGGCTGTCTCAGGGCACAGAATGCTATTGGACTTGGACTTTTCATGCCTTTCTTTCACAGGTGCCCAGAAAGCTAGGCATTGTGCCCATCCCAGAAAGGACAGGTTCAGAACAGGTTGCTTAAGACCAGTTTGGGAATAAAAATGTGAATAACTAGCACTTACACAGTGTTTGGACACCCTTCTTCATGCCACTTGGCAAACATTAACCACTGCAAACAATTGCTATAATGATGGTGGGTTGTGCCTGGCTCTGATGTGAGTAATTAAAGAGGTGTAGGCAAGAAGCCCCACCCTTTCGCAGCAGGTTCTGTGCAAGGACTTGAACACAACATTGAAATGGCAATTGCCAGATCAAAGCAATAGGACAGAGAATCAGCCCTTCATTGCATGGGCCTCCAGAGAGGAGTCATTTGAAAGAATAAGTACCACAGCTTTTGTCCCAGACAGAGAGGAGCAAAGATCTACTTGTTTTTGGGGTGTATCTGCTAATGTGAGTGCTCTTAAATGAAAGAGCAGTTCTAGATTCAGCCAGGACAGCAAAAGCGAACTACACACTATATGCTGAAAGACAACTAGAAACTCGAAAGGAGAGAGGAAAGCCTCTTCCCTAGAGGGTGGCAGGCAGATCAATAAGAGACAGATGATCCAACATCCACTTCTGCACCCCTTGAGGTAAGCCCTCTGCTCCTACTCACAATACAACTGTTCATTAATATACTGCCATCCAATGAACTTAAAACACATACCGGATTTTCACTTCATTGAACCCATCAATGCTACCTTCATTTCCCTACCCTGTTCTCCCTCTGTGTCTGTCTCGGCTCATGTGAAGTGTAGATCTTACACAAAGGAGAGGCAACAAGGTAAGGGGCAGTTCTGAATGCTCTGAATGTAGCTCCTTCACAGGCGATCTTGCAGTGAACATGGCAATAATGCATATTACTTTCTGCAGTCCTCTGTGGGTTGTCTCTCCCTCTGGTACCTTATAGGGCAACCAGAGAAGGTTCCAACCATTTGCTTACAGAGGAAATAGCAGAACCTGCAGTGAGTTATGTTGTTTATCTCATTAGTGTAGGAGAGTCATAACTCAAAGCTGGTGTGAAAGGCCAGGGGAGGAGGGGAAAGGAGGGAGTTATGTGCAGTATTGTGTGAAATTAACCCTGAACTGTTTATCATGAGATGCAGATTTCTGGCTCCTTTAACAAAGAGGACAGGAAGAACTCAGGTTAATATGTAGAATTCCTGACTCTCCTCTGTTTTTCAAGTCTGTGTAAGTGAAAAAAGGTCCTGGAGCTTTGCTATTTGTCTTTATCTATCAGGTTAGGGACAGTAAATGGTAGTGAGCACAGCACACAAGACAGATACCAGGATGGCTGGCAGAGAATTTTCAGAGCCCTTTAGTATGGGCACGAGCACATTGTGTACAGACTAAAACCAGGCATGCTAAAGCTGAGGAGAGATGCCTTGACTCACCATAATACTACAAGAAATAGATTACGCAAGAACACTCAAGGGAGCACTATATGGACTAATAAAAATCAAGAAAGAGGAAAGCAAATATGGGTGAGGAGGGCTGCTTCATTTCACACTGATTATTATAATTCAAAATAACAAAGTCATCAGATTTGGTGGCCAATGCAGATGCAGGAGACTTCCTTCACTTGATACTCTCTGTGAAGAATGTTCCACCACTAGTCTCCAGCGCTGACCTGCAGGAGAAATGTTACCTATCCCCTTTTGCCGGGCAAGCTGCCGAACAGTTCACTATTGGAAGTGCAGAAGGAAAGATCTGCAGAATGAATTTGCTCAAGGTAGTCCACAGAGCTTGTGGCTGAGAAAGGCAAAGAAGGACATCTTGGTTCCTGGTGTGATACTGTAACACATTTATGATGATTCCTTCTGCAAGTGCACAGACACCAATGAGACCCACACAATACTATCCATCTTTGTGGAAGACGCTGTTGACAAAACTTGTGAATGTAGTGGACGTATACCTGTGTATATGTGT
>VZTN01029240.1:122872-192649 GCA_013400515.1 Erpornis zantholeuca | reverse complement strand
TATATATATATATATATATGTATATCCCAGGAAAGGGAGAAGAAAAGTTTCAGCTAAGACTCAGCTAGGCACTTTTCAGAAGCAGCAATTGTTTTCTTAACCCCAGGAGGGTAAAGGAGCATCCTATGTGTTCCTCTCACTTCATCTCCTGTAATCCAGACAGTGGAAGAGATTAGAGCAGGCTGCACTTTCCCATAATTTCAGATCTAGAATTTGAGGGGGTGGAGGGTGAAGGTGGGAGGGTTTCAATATAGTTAAGAGAACTGGTGTGTATTTACGCACATGTGCGTGTCATACTTCCAGTGCCCGTGTACCCTAAGTCCCTTTCTGTCTGGATTCTCTGGGCTGCACTAAAGGAAAAAAAAAAGGAAGAAATCCAGTTTGATGCTGTTGAAATATCTGTTCCCTGAGCTAATTATTGGTCAGATACTGAGCTATAACCTAGCCAAATTCCCCCAGGGGTTCAGAAGGACTTCTGTCTGAGCAACACCTCCAGTCTTTGAACTGGTGACTGTCCTTTGCCTTTCAAAAACGGATTTCAGATGGCTTTAGTCTAACAAAAGAACAACTGACCAAGGTCTACAAAAATAACAGTGTTTTTTTCCCTTGAGCTTCACTGAGCTGTGGAACAGGCATTAGCCAAAGCTCCTTAAGGAAATATACCGACTTCTTTCTGTACCCAAGGGAACTGCAGCTCCAGAGCTGATATCCAAGTTAACTTGTCCAAAGCAGAACCAGGGTTTATAGGCATACTTCTAACCACCAGAACAATGTTCATTCCATTAACTGGACTCTCCTATATTTTACTTCAGTTTTATATCCTTCCCAATATAGTTCCCTATTTTCAGCATTCGTCTCAGAAACTCCCTTCTCCACCTTGGAGGGATTCCAGTCCTGCTTAGAGCAGAGCATTGTGTCTTCTGCTACAGACTGGGATCGATAGCTTGAAAAGAGCTACAGTGATGCAGGCATAGAAACTACCATGTCAGGCACTTTGCGTAGAATAATTAGCATGAGCTCTCTGCAGTTACCAAAGGAAATCCCCTGCAGGCACAGAGGTTTAGGCAGTTTCTCTTCTGTGAGGCCTGCAGCAGGTTTGAGCTCCTATTAATTAAATCCCATGAGGGCTCAGTGGCCAGCCCTCCATACGTGCACATGCATACACAGACACAGCGCTACCAACCTGGTCCCCTGTGCCTCTTCTCCATCCAGATGTAGCAGTTGTTCTGAGCTACCCCAGTTTGCGAATCCAGGAAGGGAAGGCGAACGCTTCGCTCGGCACAGAGCCGGGAGTTGTAGCTGCGACAGTGCTCAATTGCTTCTTTGTAGAACTGGTCCCCGAGTCTGCCAAAAGAGACAGGGCAGAAAGTGAGAATGATTGCACTGCCCCCTCCAACAAGAGTAGGAAAAGTGGCATGAAAGGTTGGTTGGTTTGAAAATGGACAAACAGGAAAACTTTGTCTGGGCAGGTGCAAATGTTGGTGACATGAGACACTGCTGAAGCAGATCATGCAGAAAGTGATGTCAAATTCACCAAAAGATCGGGCTGCCAGGAACCAGACACAGATCTTTTCAGACCAATAGCAGTGTGCCTACTGAATGAGCAAATGATGCAATCACAGCGGCCCATGACCCTGGGTCAGGCCCATGTACACCATAGTAAACTCATTTGATCGTTTCTCTTCCCCTGTAGTTTGTCCAGCCAATTCAAACCAGTCATTTCAACCCCATGTTACAGCAACTAACTACTGCAGTATGTTTTGAGCCAAGTTTATAAGAACTTCGCTCCAGCATTTCTGGTGTCAAAGAGCCCTTAAGAGCAAAGACCATAGTCCTCGTATTGTGTGCTTCTGCAACATGAAAACACACCCCTTAGTCACTAGAGCAATATCTGCAATGGCCAGANTATATATATATATATATATGTATATCCCAGGAAAGGGAGAAGAAAAGTTTCAGCTAAGACTCAGCTAGGCACTTTTCAGAAGCAGCAATTGTTTTCTTAACCCCAGGAGGGTAAAGGAGCATCCTATGTGTTCCTCTCACTTCATCTCCTGTAATCCAGACAGTGGAAGAGATTAGAGCAGNTTTTAACGCTGTAAAACCACCTGTTGTCTCCTCTACCACAAGTGGCTGCTTTTTACTATACAAACAGTTTTCTGATACTGCTGGAAGACAACACTGAATCTACTTTTGATATTTTGGGAATAGGAGGAGCGCAAGCAGATATATATATATANTTGAGGGGGTGGAGGGTGAAGGTGGGAGGGTTTCAATATAGTTAAGAGAACTGGTGTGTATTTACGCACATGTGCGTGTCATACTTCCAGTGCCCGTGTACCCTAAGTCCCTTTCTGTCTGGATTCTCTGGGCTGCACTAAAGGAAAAAAAAAAGGAAGAAATCCAGTTTGATGCTGTTGAAATATCTGTTCCCTGAGCTAATTATTGGTCAGATACTGAGCTATAACCTAGCCAAATTCCCCCAGGGGTTCAGAAGGACTTCTGTCTGAGCAACACCTCCAGTCTTTGAACTGGTGACTGTCCTTTGCCTTTCAAAAACGGATTTCAGATGGCTTTAGTCTAACAAAAGAACAACTGACCAAGGTCTACAAAAATAACAGTGTTTTTTTCCCTTGAGCTTCACTGAGCTGTGGAACAGGCATTAGCCAAAGCTCCTTAAGGAAATATACCGACTTCTTTCTGTACCCAAGGGAACTGCAGCTCCAGAGCTGATATCCAAGTTAACTTGTCCAAAGCAGAACCAGGGTTTATAGGCATACTTCTAACCACCAGAACAATGTTCATTCCATTAACTGGACTCTCCTATATTTTACTTCAGTTTTATATCCTTCCCAATATAGTTCCCTATTTTCAGCATTCGTCTCAGAAACTCCCTTCTCCACCTTGGAGGGATTCCAGTCCTGCTTAGAGCAGAGCATTGTGTCTTCTGCTACAGACTGGGATCGATAGCTTGAAAAGAGCTACAGTGATGCAGGCATAGAAACTACCATGTCAGGCACTTTGCGTAGAATAATTAGCATGAGCTCTCTGCAGTTACCAAAGGAAATCCCCTGCAGGCACAGAGGTTTAGGCAGTTTCTCTTCTGTGAGGCCTGCAGCAGGTTTGAGCTCCTATTAATTAAATCCCATGAGGGCTCAGTGGCCAGCCCTCCATACGTGCACATGCATACACAGACACAGCGCTACCAACCTGGTCCCCTGTGCCTCTTCTCCATCCAGATGTAGCAGTTGTTCTGAGCTACCCCAGTTTGCGAATCCAGGAAGGGAAGGCGAACGCTTCGCTCGGCACAGAGCCGGGAGTTGTAGCTGCGACAGTGCTCAATTGCTTCTTTGTAGAACTGGTCCCCGAGTCTGCCAAAAGAGACAGGGCAGAAAGTGAGAATGATTGCACTGCCCCCTCCAACAAGAGTAGGAAAAGTGGCATGAAAGGTTGGTTGGTTTGAAAATGGACAAACAGGAAAACTTTGTCTGGGCAGGTGCAAATGTTGGTGACATGAGACACTGCTGAAGCAGATCATGCAGAAAGTGATGTCAAATTCACCAAAAGATCGGGCTGCCAGGAACCAGACACAGATCTTTTCAGACCAATAGCAGTGTGCCTACTGAATGAGCAAATGATGCAATCACAGCGGCCCATGACCCTGGGTCAGGCCCATGTACACCATAGTAAACTCATTTGATCGTTTCTCTTCCCCTGTAGTTTGTCCAGCCAATTCAAACCAGTCATTTCAACCCCATGTTACAGCAACTAACTACTGCAGTATGTTTTGAGCCAAGTTTATAAGAACTTCGCTCCAGCATTTCTGGTGTCAAAGAGCCCTTAAGAGCAAAGACCATAGTCCTCGTATTGTGTGCTTCTGCAACATGAAAACACACCCCTTAGTCACTAGAGCAATATCTGCAATGGCCAGACTAGATGTTTTGTCATAAGCCTTCCAGAATTTTCCACAGTAAGGCCTGAGGTGCCAAGAGCATCAGGCTACAACCAGTAAGATCCAGCATGGCAAATGCTGCTTTTCTCTGGAGCCCAGCAGGAGGAACAGTTCTAAAGACAATGTCACTTACTTCATAAATAACTATTTGTTCAAAAATTCTGTAGAACCTTCATCTTCCCTTGAGAAAGGTTTAAAAATTCTGCCTGCTGGAGATTACCAAAATCCTCCCTCCAAATTTCTCTAAACAGGGAAAAGCATCAAAGTAAAGCTACCCTGAGGACACAAAGCAGCTGTCATGCTGGAGCATTGCAAAGTAGGTGGGCCACACTACTGAACCTCGTTCTTGATCTATTGTCAAGGTGAAATTCAGTCGTGACATGAATAGCTGGAAAAGCTACCTGTTAGGGGTAAGTTCATTAGAAAACAGGAGCAGAGTGATAGACAGAATAACTTGCTCTGACTCTGATATTCATTAGTGTGCGAAAAGAGTATAGCACATGCAGCAAGTGAGCCAAAGGGATGCATGCACAGAGATCAAAGGGAATCCCTTTCCTGTTCTATTAGTTGTTTTGCCCACTATCCTCTTCCATAGGTACAACTGGCATTTTAAAATTTTGCACACCTCTGAATGTCAAATCAGTGCAAATTGCTCTGTTTTACCACCTGTATCTTTTTTGGGACTCACATCTTCTAAGTGACTCCTCAGTTGTACCTTATAATTTACATGGGGGTCAAACTCTTTTCATCGTGGCTACACTGGACCAATATCCTATTGCTGACAGGGGCTAAAAGCAGAGGCTTAGGGAAGAGCACAATTACAGCAAATTCCAAGGGAGGCACCTCTACTTCCTCTTCTCAGTTCTGATCATCAGAAATTAATTTACCAAGTCTTAAGTTATCCAATAATGGGGAGATCAGAACATCCTTTGGCTACAGAGACTTTGTAAGGGTTTTTCAGAGGTTTTGTGCAGCAGTGAACGTCTGTGTGACCATGGTGCCTCTCAGACTTGTCCTGCCCTGCTGACTACCATTTCCTGGGCAGCTGCCAGTGCAGGGATCTTTGGAGGGCAGCTGAAAGAGAGAGCTCTCTGGACTGTGCAAGTGAGTGGAGGGTACAGCCATGGGCAGAGCGTGTAGAGCAGGATCCCTCTGGACACTGAATTCCCTGCAATGACCTTAAGTGCCCTTTTCCATAAAAAGGCAGGGGGGGAAGGGAAGGGGAGCAGGGGAGAAAGGAAAAGATAAGCTGCACTACTATACAAAGAATGTGACTAGGAAGAAATGAAATCTTATTAAAAGCTGTAATTAAAGTTGTACACTTGTGTAATCAAAATCAGTAACAAGAAGACCCCAGCTGATCAAAGATTAACAGCTCTTTCCACAAACATTTGAGTTTCCTCAGAGCTATGTCAGATTCTTTCTATATTAAACCAGGGATGCCCTCTAACTCTAAGGAGTTTACTGGAAAGAAAAGCATAGCTTTTGTGTGAAAAAAAATTGCCACCACTGTGTAAGTCTTCCTTATGCCAAAAATCACTTCAGTTATTAGAATATGCACACCACAAACCATCCCCATTAACAAAGACAATCTATCTCAGATCTGACTGGAGATTGCTTCAGTTTCCACCTTGCTCTAAGACTGAAAATAACTATGTCTTCAAATGTAAAATATTTGGCTTTAAATCACACTATCAAGTAGAGTAAATTTCAGATTTTTCTAAGAGGGAGAAAAGGGGGTTTGAGATCCTCACAGCAGAGAAGCAACCAAGCTGACGGGTCAAATTCACTCTTGACAGAATCTTACAGTCTAGCCATTTCATTACATTTATTTTAAAGATTTTAAATATGCATTTTTTGCCTTAAAGGAAAATAACAATTTAGATGTATTCGGTCACCTCCATATTTTAAGAAAGCTTGCCTTGGCTCCATTACAGCAAGCACAATCAAAAAAATGCATTCTCTAAGTACTCATTGGAAAGATATTCAAATACTGAGACCTTGAGGAATTGCCCTGGCCTTAATTATACATGGAATTTTTTTTTAAAGTAACAAATAATCAAATATAGGAAATTAAAGAAACAGTATTTCCTTATGACACTCATATGTCAGTGGTAAACAGCTTCCCTGAAATTACTTTTGGGTGCCTAGTTATTTTGTTTTATCATTAGTCTTTATTGGAAGGATTCTGCCTCATTCCAAACTTCAGTTAGTTTTTTTTTAAAAGAACTTCAAACTTAGAGATATTTTTTCAATTTTTGTGCTACGTATCTAAACACAGCATGTTTTATCTTTCCCAAGAAAACAAAGTATATTAAAATTAGGGCAAAAAAGGGGAAGTACAGTCCTACTGTGTTCACCACTGCGGAGTCAGGGAGGTGGGACAAATCCCAGCCCACTCACAGAAGGTTTACAATGGAACTGGAGAGCAGACAAGGGTGGGAATAAGACCAGAGAGCACATGAGTTCAAATGAAACTCAAACAGATAAGCTGAGTTTGAGCAAGTGAGATACAAGAAGAGAAAAAAATGAATATAAAGTATAAAGTGTATCATATGTCAGAAAAAAGATTAATTATCTGTTACATGGTTCATAGTTTTCCCAAACTGTGTTGCTATGGAAGACTTACACTTCAGCTTCTGAAAAAGTATCTGTAAAAACTATGGGGAATTTCCGCATTATTTTCATGAATAGTATGTATGAGTCAGTGCTGTGCTGTGACTGACTGCAAGGGTCAATTCTTCCCTTTGGACAGGGGAGTTAAAGGTCACACAGACTTGTCTAGATTGATATTAATGACAAAATCATCAGCATATGTGCAGATTTTAAAGATGCTGGGGAAAAAAAGCAAGGAGCAGACATGAACAACTGCTGGACACAGAAGGAAGATCATACTGAAGGCAGCACAACTGGAAATACAGAATACAATTATCACTACACTGTGAAAAGCACAAAGCCCTCCAGTATAGAGCCCCAGGTGAAACCCCAGATGTTTGGGACAGGTGTGCCAGTGACACTGCTGGCACACACACATGCTTTGCACTTACACACCAACCCATGCACGCTAAAATAACCTGGTTCTGGCTGACTGATAAAGGGTCTTGCACTTGGAAAAGAACAACCTATGCTATTGCATACTTCTGCAAAGCTGCATAGGAGAGGTAAATGTTTAGTAGAGGTTAGAGGCTCTTTATTGGTGAAAAAAAGTGGGACTGAAACTAAAGAGCAAGCTGGGAGCAGTGGAAGATCTGTGTGAATGTGGACATGAGCACTCTGAAAGCACCAGCAGCCCTGTGAGTGCTGGGACAGCGATGTGAGGCTGGTGCAATTCTGTGCAGCCTCGCAGGTAGTCACTCCCATGACAGCAAATACCAGCATGGAAGAGCAGACTCTGTGACTTCCTTGAGGTCACTGTTCTTTTAAGTGCTAAGAAACTGAGGTTTTCTATCATGGAATCAGGTCAGCTAATAACAAAGTCAGGGAAGAACAATTCTTCCCTTCCCTCACTCTTTGCCTGCTAGCTCTAACTAGTCCATAAGATTTCTGAGCAGACTCCAACTTACTACTTTTCTGTTTAGTTCCTAGTTCCATGGCTCTGCTGTCTAGGCATGCCTTCAATGAGAAAAAAAAAAAAAAAAAAGAAACCCAAGAACTTGCCTGTCTTATAAGCCCATAAATTAGCAACAAGGACCGAGAGCCTGACTTCACTCCAGATGTTCAAGATGTTTGTTTTTATGCTGACAAGGGATCCTGATGGGCCTTGAAAGCACCAGAGCAGCTCTCCACCACTACTTCACAGTCCACCCTGCAAAGTCACATATTTTTGAGTGCACTTACACCTTTTATAATGGCTATAAAATAGGCAGAATCCAGCATGCCCCTCCAGTAGTGCCTAACACAATTCAGGTTAGTACCCAGAGAAGGTGAGCACTTGCTGAAAACCTATAACTGGCCATGCTCAACCATGGTTACAGGTCCACATCACCCTGGGAAAACTTGTACAACAAAGGACCAGTCCTCCTTAAGTGCAGATCTTAAATTTCCACCAGATACCTCTGAGTGTGAATCCGGATTGTCTCCAGTTCTTGAGGCCAGGCCTCTTTCTAGTCATTTCCCTCTGAACCCATGCTCACTACATGACTAGGCAAGTAAACACCTGATAGCACAGGAAGAAATGACTAGTCATTTCAGACTTTTCCTTCTACAGGTTGCAATGGTCCTCAGCCACGATCAAAAAATGTGCGACTTGCTTTCCTTAAGACCATGGAATTTTCATTTACTATACATTTGGCCTCTAGTCTTACATTTTATATCATTTGACTCATTTGATACTGTGAGGAACAGTGAGGACAACTGAAAAAGACCTTTTAAGTCAGAACTTATTCTTCAGCAGCACTGCCATCCAGTTTCAAACTGGGTGAGGTCTGAGAAGTGGTATGAGAGAAGTGATGCAAATGCAGCTTCAAAAGATACTTTTTACTCTCCTTTTGGAGACACTCATGAATGAGTCTGTAAATGAAGCACCAGTGAGGTCTCAGGCATTCTCACGAAGTTGAGCAAGAGACTAAGAAATCATGCAGGCACTACCTGAGCTATCAGTTGCCTGTGACACTGGAGACCATCTTGGACAGCTACCTGTCTTGGCAAGTTTTGAGAGAACTGCACTGAGCTGGCTGTATTCATTCCTTTCCAGCAGGTCCCATGAGGCCCCTGACAGGCGGCTGCTCCTTCTCTCTATGACCTGTGACATGAAGAATGCCACAGGGCTCAATTCTTCAACCATTTCTATTTAACATCTATGCAAAACCTTCAGGGAATATGATGAAGTATCTGGGCAGCAATGACAGCCATTACATTGATGACATGCAGCTTTATGTATCTTTTTCCCCCTCATGCTGACAGCACTCTCCCAAACTTCACAGTGTTGAAAGCAAGGGCAGCATAGCGAGCAGAGGCTGAAGTCAGAAGAGATGGCAATGAGGGTGATTGGAAGTGGGCAGCATTACGAACTACACACTAACGCTGCTAATGTGGACAATCTCATAGACAAAATCACCAAAAGGATCTTCTTCTCTCTCTCCAGTCAGCAAAATTCTCTTCCCAAGCTGCAGCCTGGGCATGCTCATGTGTGTTTCTCCCATCTGGACTGGCCTACTCTGACTCTCTACCTCCGACTAGATAAGCAATAAAGATAGAGCTAGTTGCAAAACTGTGGTACTTACCCTATCACAAAGCAAGCCAAAGAAGTCCATGGTCCCCTGCCTGTCCTCTCGCCTTTTACTCACAGACTCTGAATCACCACTGATTTTCATGGGCACATTGGGACTAAGTTCAAGTTGCTGAATGTCTGCTTCTCCTTTCTAGACCCAGATGAAACTGGAAACCTGTGCTTGACAGAGTCCAGTATCACCAGGATTCTGTAACATCTTCAGATACTAGACCCTCAGCTCCAGAGCATCTTCCCTGAAGACATAAAGCATTCTGCTTTTCTTACCCTCACATTACGTTGCAAGATGCTGACATAACATTTATCAAAAGATCCAAACAAAAGAAAATATGACATGTTTAAGAGTGTCAGACAACTACTGAGCATTAAACAACAAAGGGCTGGCTAGGCCCCTCCTTTGGCTGTACTCTCTGGAATTTCTTGTCAATAGACAGTGCCTAAATGCTACAATCATGCACCCTTTGCAACTGCAGAAAGGTAGGATATGGAGATTGAAGAGGAATAGAGATTGGCTTCCCTGGCGTTACGTGAAGCATAACAGACTGCTCAAAATCCTGCCACAAACTCTAAACTCCTGCCAGAAAGGGCAGGAATGTACAGATTCAATTTTTTCATAGTGGTCCATTGCATCTGTCCCTGCACGACATTTTCTAATGATGTAAGGGGTGTGAACGTGAGCAAAGGCAAAACAGGATTTCCAGATGTGCTACAGAATGACTCAAACTTTCTGGGCTTTCAGTTTTTTAACATAAACTTGGCAGCTTTCTCAAGACTTACAAACACATGTCTATCCTACACTCTCCAAGAGCCAGAGTCATTGAGACAGTTATTTCATTTCTATACATACTGAGCAACTTCACCTGATGAACAGCAGGAAGACTATAACTTTCCCCAGCCTGGGAGTCAGAGAAAACAATGGCTCGCAGGACTCCTTTGGTAGTAGGTAGACTACACAAATCAGACCACAAAACAGTATACAAAAAGACAGTGTTGCTGAAGCAGCAATGATCCAAGGGTAAACAAAACACTTTCCAGGAGAGTTAACACCTTTCATTGGAAGAACTCGTGCAGACAGGTCAAAATAGACAATCTTCTAGCACTTGTTCACTGCTTTCTGGCAGGTGCAGAGACTGTACGTGGTTCAAGGGATTAGGAGCCATCAGAGAGCTGATGACAAGCTCCTGAGTCAGCACTGGCACAGCCCAGACATTGCAGCAGTCAAGAAGATGCCCTGAGCTACAAGTCTAGGTTGAATCCCAGACCAGTGTAAAAGCAATGTGAGGTTTTTCAGTACCCTCCTCCAAGCACCCAACATTAGCCCATCTTCTATGTAAAAGGGCAAAGAAATCTTTTGCAGGTATTTACCAGCAAACTTCTCTTGGTGGGTTGGAAATCCCTGCTGACTACTTGTGGCCAGAATCAATTCACTGCTTGAATCACGGTGTGATGCTGATTCATAACAGAGAGCACGGCCTTGTAGAGAGAGCCACATTCACTACTCTGGAAACAGGCTTAGGCTGTAACTTAATCCACTGTGAAACTACAGGTATCATCTCATGCAAAAAGTCTGTCTTTGAAGAAAAATGACAAAAGGTAGTAGGCTTAACTTACAATTTGAGGAAAATTGATCTGATTAGCCCCATCCTCACAGGTATTGTAGACATATGAGAGTTCTGCTGGCATTTCCATTTAAAGAAAAGAAACAGCAGCACAAGTTAATACTGCCAAGAAGAGTGTGGTACATGATGGTATCCAGCTGACAAAAATCTGGCTTTCAGGGTCAAGAGCTGCAGCCATCTCTGTACAGGAATAAGGATCAGAACTAGAGGTGTTCCTCTTTGTGCAGCTGTGCATGACCCCACTCAAGGCCTGTAGCCACATTCCCAGCTCTCAAAGCCAAAAAGGTGGGATAATTCTGCCCATCTCACTCAGCTGTTAACATGCAGAGATTTTGGCTAGATACTACAGCTATCTGTGTATGGTACAAGCTGACGTGTACTTATGAAATCAGGTATTTCAAAAGATTCGGTTATCAGCCCCATTAAAATATACTGGACTGTGAACAATTATACTACAGTGCATGTGGTAATTTGTCCACATCTTCTCTTACTTTACTTTCATTTCCATGAAGAGGCATCAGCAGCAGTTTCCATGCCATACATCAGGTTACCTAAGTTGTTTCCAGAGACAGACATTGCATACAATCACTATTAGACTCAGCACAGTGACCAATTAGGTTAATCTCAGAGGCAGACTCCTTGGGGATATCTCAGAGCATCTATTCTTTCTCAGGCCAGAGTTTCTGTTTTAAAGAGATGCAGCATCGTCCAATTAAATGAACAACAGGTGTGAAAGGTAATAACCTAGACCTCTTTTGTGTCTGAAGACAGCACTCAGAATTCAGCTTGGTCCTAACCTCCTCTAAAAGGTCAAAAATTCTTTCCAATTACTAAAGGAATGAACAAATGAAAACTTCAGCAACAGTATTAGATTGGACATGACAACATTGAAGGGATTTTTTAATGTATATTTTTAGAAAAGCAACTCAAGCTGCTGGGGCTTGGGGTCACCAGAATTCTGTTTGGCTTAGTGCAATGATAGTCTTAGGGGCCAGATGTAGACAAAGTCAATCCATTCAGCTCCCATGGTTCTGATTTCCCACAGTGGTTCTATCTTTTACATTCCTGGTAAAAACCATAATCCATCACCCAAGCTGGCACCAGGAAGACAGCAAACCAGACTTCTACAAATTACTCTGCCATGACTTCCCTTGTAGCTTTAACAGTTCCCCTGCAGAACACGGGTAACACCCTACACTTACCTCACTAATAAATCGTGTGCATTACTTCAGGCCCTGTCTGTACTAAAAAGATGCTCAGATCATGAACAGAAATCCTCTCCTAGCTCTAGCTGTGCCAGCTAAAAATATCACCCATTCCCTCCTACCCTGCTGCTTTTCACTGCTTGTCTCCTAGAGCTTACTGCTCCCACACCTCCTGCCACTGGCAGTACTTGCGTGAGCACTCTCCGGCTCAGTTCAAGCAAGGCCATTCGATCTGTTTGAGCAAACCCAGCTGACACTGCCCGGAAGAGCTGAGGGCAAGCTCACAAAACCCCTTCTGCCACCAGAGGTATCTCCAGCAGTACAACCAGCTTGGGTTAGTCTTCAAGTGGCACACTTGTTTGTTTGTTTGCAACACGAAAATGTCTGTCCACACCATCAGTGGTGACAACTAGGTCACTCAGCCAGCACAGCCCTCTTGGGAGACACCACAAATGTAAATGGAAGTTGTTCCCTACTCCATTTACATCATTGGCCAAAATGACATCAGCTAACCTGACAGGAGCTTTCCTTTTCATGTGTCTCTGAGTATCTCACCTTTCATGAAGCCACATATCTCCACCAGAGCTCAACAGGCAGTGAAGTGCCAGGAAAGACCATAGGGGTTTTGCCGAATGCTTTAAGACAAGTCAGAGTCCGAACCGTCCAAGCTCTAGAGCATGATCCTGGTCTGAATGACCTCTGTTAGCCCTCTTGGAAGTTCTCAGGCTGGGGTTTCCCCTGCTCCTTGTGCAGTTATTTAGTAGGCAAATATACAGTGCCATTCAATCCAGGTGGCAGAATTTAAAAGAGATTAAAATAAACATGCAAGTAAAAGAGTAGTACAAATGTTCCTAAATGGCATGCAAGCTTTGCCACCACACTGAACTGTTATTACATTAATATTTTAGGTACTTCCTGTCCTTTCACTAGAAAGAGTTAGTAAGCTCACATTTTTCTGCTGACTTGTCTCTTTTGTAGGAACCTTGTATCTCCTGCTGCAAAGGAAGTGCCACTCCAGGAAACAATCCATTTTGCACAGGTGAAAATGATCCCACAAGTAGCAAAGCAGATTTACATAGATCTAACATAAAACCACACAATTATTAGAGTTTACTTTGCCCTTGAGGTCAGCCTTGGGAAAAAAAAAGTCAGCTAGAGCCAATACTTTAGAGTTTCTAATCTTGAAGGGGTAGCACTTTCAGACCGTGATCAGGTCACCATCTATGTGTGACAAACTGAATACACATATAAGAAAACATTAAAATATACTGTACCCAGTCAATAATTATCAACCACACAAAACAAACCAGGAAATCATATTTTCTGTTCTCCACAAAGTCATGTTATGCCTAGATAACTAAAGCTGTGTTTCTTTGAGTTATTTCTCTTAAATACACAGGAACAATTATTCTGTTACTCGTATAAATCTACTGGCCTTGGCAGACATACAGCAGGGATATACTTGACTCATGCTATGGAGGGGAATTCCCAAGAGAATTGTGAATTAATTTACTTTTCTCACCTCCTTCTCCCAGCTCTACCCACAAATGGAAGTAGGGCAGATTACGGTCATTCTGCTGGTGAAGTATCATTATTACTCCTCAAAAAGTAACGATAAAAATTATAAGAGGTGAAACAGATGCATCCAACACATCATCTCACAGCTTCCCCAGCATAAAGAACACCCTGTACTGAGAGCACACTGGAACTAACTCAAAGATCTAAGCACAAGATCTTCTGCACCTGGAGCACATCCCATGGGAGCACAGCAAACCATCATTGCAAATACTCACATATAACTCTGAGGAGTGATGTTTCAAACACCTGTGCCCTGGTTTCTGTAGATATTTATGCAGCAACTGAGAGGAACTCTTTAATAAAGTCAAGAAAAAGTACTTGCCACAACCAGCTTTCAGAAACTCAAATATCTGATGGCACTTCCCATACAAATGGACTTTCCTTGCACCTCTTTTTCTTCTAACTTGCTTCCTGTTCTCAGCACCACCTTAATTCAAGTATCAGATTGGGGTGGTTATTACTGTAGAACAATTAAAGCAAATAGAACAGCTTTGTAATTCACTTAACAATTAGCAAACCCTGCAATACTGTTTTGCTGCAATTATCACTGCAAAATAAAGATACTTTCTTCTGCTCAAATAACTTCCTCTTTTGGCAAGTCTGAAAGACTCCAGTTGTTTAATGCATATCCCCATCATGCTAGGGCAGATCTCAGATTCATTTTTGGCCCCGTGTGTCGACAGAGGTCCTCAAACACTTGTGATGAAACCCTGCCTGTGACCAAGCATTAGGTCCCAGTTCAGCACAGCACATTACTGAGTGTGCAAGTTCCCATCAATTCAAAGTTGGGCAGATACTTGAATGACTTGCTGAACAGAGATGGCAGCTGAACAGAGAGCACATGCTTCAGTGCACTTTTAGAATGAGGTCTTAGAAGCAGGTACACATGGGCAAGGCTGTTCAGGTCAGTTTATCATGTTTTCCCAGCTGGAACTAGCCAGAGCTAACACATTGGTTCCATTTTCTTTCAGGGATGTAATACACTGCAGTAGTTAAAGCTGCAGGTCACAGGAGTGTAATCTAGGGATCATGAGACAGTCATTAATCAATCAACCAGTGGAAATGGGAGCTGGGTAGATATCATTATCTCTACATTACAGATGAGACATGGAGAGCTTGCATAACAAAGCCATAGAGAAAGAGAAGTAATTTTTCTTATTTACCAGTTTTGCTCCATCTTTTCCTCTGAAATTTGTTTTCTCACTCTGCAAGACTTCCTTCCCCAACTGCCATCCAGCAATTTTCTTGAATCAGAGACAAAGCTGACATCATGTCATGCTGAAAGCTAGTTGAAGCTCTTCTATACAAAAATCAGTTAGAGAGATACAAGAGTAACCTTTATTTTTTTTCAGATATCCCGTAAAAACTACCTGAATGCTGCAGTGACAATGACAAGCAAAGACAATGACTAAACAAGAGTTTGGACATGGAACTAAACAGCATACAGAGTCTCCACTTGTCTGCACCCCAATTAGTACAGAATGGAGACAAGCATCACAGTGGTCTATAAACAGGTCAAGACTGACAAGCAACTGAAGGAAAAGAGCTGCAGGAGTCAACTGTCAGAGCAAGGAGAGGTTACAGGAAAAGAGAGAGAGAGAGGTTAGCCCAGTGCCCTGGAGTAATGGCTAGCCTTTAACACATGGCCTCTGCTCCTGTCAGTATTTCTTCTTGGACAGGTTATCTCAGGAATTTATGCTTTCCAATAATTACCTTTCAGAAGGCTCTCACTTATCTTGCAAGAGGAATCCAACAGTAACCTGACCTGCATTGCTCATGCAATCACCATCCACCCCCTGTAACCTTACATCCCATCTCTCAAAGCAAAAGCAAGCAGCTCTTCCCAGACTTCCAGAGCTGCATTAGCAGCAGTTGATAAAATTGCTTGGCAAAGTTGATAAAAATAAGTATTTTAATGCTTACAATGTTACATAAACATTGACAAGCTTGCAGGCAAAGCAGTAAAATATTACCAGCAGGTTAAAATACCTTGTGTGGTAATGTTATATTATCCAGAACTCAAGATGAACAGTTGTCTTGCACCACCACAAGAAGCATTTTTTTCCTGAGGGCAAGTTTTACTATTTTACTGCAGCAGATCTCAGAGCCAGTCAGCATTGGCTTTAATAAATTTTGGGACTCACAGGACCCTCTAATTAAGCTCTCTTCCTGTTACCCTTCCAATCTACCTTTCTTGCACTATGTGAATTGCTTTTCTTCTTGAAACATCAATGCCAAAGAGAAGCTTTTGCTTTTGGCATTCACTCCATAGCCATTTCAGATGAACTTGTCTATCTTTCCTAAAGTATATGTTATTACACTCAGTTTAATTATACTCCCATTCATGCTCTGATCAAGGCCCTCTCAGGCTGGCTTTTTGTGTAAGAGACTCCATTAGATCCAGTACAAGCTGATGGGAACCAATTTATTCCCATTACCACAGCTGGAAGAAGGAGAAGGATTCTTATTTTCTATTTTGAATTTAATGAGATATCTCTTCAGCCAGTCACTAGTGATAAGGAAATACTTCATTATCAAGTTCTGAGAAAATATCAGGCCTGATACAAGAAGTAAAAAGCCATATAACATTCATCATGAGACCCTGCCATCAGTCCAAAACATATGGTCAGGGCACATAAACCATTAAATCTCTGTTGCAGAGTGGATTTCCCTCAAATGGGCTTGCAGCCATTTTGGACAGGTACCCAAGAGGTATCTCTCTTTCTTCTTCCTACATGGGCTGCTCAACTAACTTCAGCCTGGAATGATGTCCATGCCTCACTCTGGGTGTATTATTTTAAAGGAGTCACATATTTCATTCAGACCCATGAGAACTTTGGATAAATGCTCTCACACACTCTCCCAGGCATTCCCATACTCCCATAGGAATAGGATGGCACCGCAAGAGTTTGATGTGGGGAGAGCATAAGAGGGGAGGGCAAGAGAAAGCTGCTCTTCCCTCATTAAAGTTCAGTAGGTGCCTAGGCCTAGCAATGCTGCACTACAGTTTGGATTTGTTTCCCAATTAACAGAATTTACAGCATAAAGTTTTCTCTTTCTGTTTTGAAGGGGGAGGAAGAGGAGAGAAAACAAATTCCAACCATTTGGCACAGCAAACTTCCCCAGCCATCCTCTGGGAACAAAAAGGGAGGGAAAAAAAGGCTTGTCACCACACAATTTAAAATAACCCATCTTTCTGGCTCCACTGTGTCTCAGGGGTAGATCCAAGTCTTAGCCCCCACCCATTAGGGCTGCAGGCCCAAAACACTTGACATTCATCAGGAGAAGCAAAACAGCTCCAAGGCAATGGGAGGGGGAAGGGAAGAGTGCCTCCATGGGCAGGAGTTGAGAAGGGAATTAAAATAAAGGATCTGCAAAAAGGTCACATGTATGGAAGTCTTCTGCTTCTAAGGACTATCACCCACAGATGAATCCTCGTGGTCTAATTGCTACTGAGCACAAAGCTGGCAGGTAAATGCCTCCTCTTCCCTCTCTGGGGTGATCTCCTTTGTGGTTAGCTTGGAAACTGTGATCATTTGATAGCAGCACTGTTGGCTGTATCACTTGAACAACAGAATGATGATATCCTTTCTCTCTAAAGTGTCCCCTCTGCTCCCAAAAAAGAATCACAAGCCACATGCATGGAATGCTAAAAAATCTAATCATCCTTGGTGAGGGTTATGAAAGAAAAGCCCTTCAGATACTGTTTGGAGTTTTTGTGTAACATGCACTCATCAGTTACACACTAAATCTTTCTCAGCATAAAGAGGAAAAACTAGGAGACAGCACCATGTGACTCAGTGAAACACAGGACACTTTTTGCAGAAAATGGAAAACAATCTAATGGATTATATAGCTCAGCTTGAGTTCCTTAAGGTTCTGAAGGAATCAGTAGGCTTAATCAGAGCCTCTCTGCTCAACAAACAAGAGGGCTTAGCCAATATTTCAAAGAACTAATGATTATTCTTTACTCTTTGATGTAAAGAGAGAGAAGCAGAAAGATGGAGAGATGGAAGGCAACTCTTCAGCAGCCAGGAAGAAAACACAGTTGCAGAGCTCTCTAGAAGCTAATAACAGTGACGACCTGACAGTGCCCTAAAGCACCTGCTCACAGCTTACCATCAACATGCAACAATGATGACACAGCATCAACCACAGCACAGCATCGGGGACCACACCCTGGTGATTATGTTGCTCCCTCTCAATCCTTTCAAGAAGCAAACTTTTCAGGTTTGACTATCGCTCATCTACAGCATTGGCTCTACACAGATTGCAAATATTTACAAATTAACCACTGCCACACGGATTCTTGGTTACAAGGCTGCTGTGAATGACTCTAATATTTTACTAAAGAGGTGTTATAAGAACACATACATGGGTTTTGAATTCAAAGAATGCCTGGTGTTCATTTGACATTTTATGTGTTGAGATACAATTCTTCCAGGTCGTTCTTGTTGTGGGGATAATGGAGAGCTAGAAGATCTCATAACTTGATTTTTGTGCGACTTCATGCCAGACAAAAGTTCAATTATAAGAAAATTATACCCTTGTATGAATGATAAGTTCATGGCACTCTTATACTCCTTCTTTTGGTCTAGCAAACCAGAAGAGTGAAGGAAAGAACACAAGTCCAAGTGCAGAGCATAGTAAAATAAAATTAACCTTCAGTATGAAGCCAGCTGATAAACAGCTGGCATCTGTGTCTTCAGCCAGTGGCATCTTAGGTGAAATTACATCTGTTCCTATTAAGTAGCTCCTACTCCATTCTATTCTTCATAAGTTTGTCCATCAGCTGATGAGGTTTTTCAGTTTTGTCTGGTGCATCCGAAAGTAGAGAAACAGCTGGAAACTGCTGCAGCATCTGGAAAGCATATGTGGCAAAAATCCTAGAGGATTTTGAGGTGATAGCTGGCATGGCTATAATTTACTATAGGATGACATGGCTTTGAGATTGTTTTTAATTTCCCAAAACTGACACTTTACAGAATCTTTACACTGCATGCTTGTGCTTAGGTTTGTTTGCTTCTCTGTTTTCTATTAATTCTTCCTACATAAAGGAGAAAATCTTGATAAAATACTGAAGAAGAATCCCAGAACACATGGTTCTACAGAAAGAAGAGGACTAAGTTCTAGCAATATCCACCTTTTAGACAGTTGTTAGTGCTCCAAAAACAGCAGTAAAAATATAGATTGTCTCTGCAATTGTCTGGTTCCTTCAGGGTTGCATGTTCTTTAGTCACTTGAGGAACATGTTTATATAACTATTCTGAAGGACCAAACTGGCTACTGCAGAAATATTTTTCCATGTGATTGCAACTGTCAGTACATTTTAATAGAGGAACAGTACAAAAAATTTTTAAAAGGTAGAAGCAGAAAAAATACAACTTGCTTTTGTAAAACATTTAATATTTTAAGAAAAGGTACATTATGACAAATTACAATTCAGCTTCAGTGTGGGTTTAAGGCCTGAATCTGAACTTCAGAAACATCATTTCCCCATGCCATTGTACATTTGGTTGCCATCAAAGCTTGCATAGACTGAGAATTCCATTTGAATTTCTCCTAGATTTACAGTCACTTTACTAAGGTAAAAAGCTGCACAAAATGGAAGAAGAATGAGGCCACCGCACTGGTGTTGGTATTTGCCTATGTATTGAGGGATTTTTTCAAAGACTATGGGTTGAAAAGACAGGTATCAAATCAAATCAGTCCAGTGGGGAAACTTTTAATCATGGCTCCCACTGAACAAAACAGCAATACCATTGGGAATGACAAATTTGAATAAGTAAGGAAAGATGGCAAGAAAAGACTGAAAAGGGAGCAGTAAATGGAACAGCACACAGCAGGGACTGTGTGTCTTTGAACAACAAAGGATTGGAAATTACAAACCGAAAAATGGAGCCCAGTCTCTACCAACCCCACAAAATAATGTCCAAGGCATTTAGCACACAAAGGTCCACAAAAACAGGGTACAAATTTCCAGTATTCTAAAAGCACTTAAGATCTTTAGTAAAAAAAAAATAAAAATACAAGGACCCTCAAGTCCTATAACCTGCCCCAGAGAGACAAAACTGGCATCACCAGTGTTCTAGGGCATGCAAAATTCCAAGGGATCTGTGGGGCAAATGTGCTTAGACCATGTCAGGAGGTGATCCATATGCCATGCTACAGAGAAAAGCAAAGAAGGAGACGAAGAAGACAGTAGCTGACAAAGCATCTCTAAGATTGTGGGCTCTCCTATCCATCCTTCTTTTTATATCACAGTGCATACAAGGGATGATTAAATCTCAAAAATCTGTATAAAGGCCCATTCCAAATGATAAAGCTGAAACATCAAGGTAGAGTCAGGTCAGGTATAACTCCACATCTGCCCAGATTTGGAAACTCTGCAATTCAATATTTGATTGGATCTTTACCAATAGGTTCCATCTTAAACTTGAGATTCAGGCACATCTGTTTTAACTGGAAAAGTAGGCAAGAGTGTTACTAAGTCCAAGTTCAAGAAGCTTAACCCCTGACCTATGGGAAATAATTCTTTTTCATCCTGATACTCCCACCTTTCTTCCTGTATTCCAGCTACCACCCACACCTGGTATTTAACAGAATCACAGAATTATTTCTGTTGGAAAGGACCTTAAAGATAATGTAGTTCCAACATCCTACCATGGGCAGGGACACCTTCCACTAAACCAGTTTATTTTCATATTTTCCTCTTTCAAAGCAGTGAAGTATTTACAATATTTCCAAATCAAACTACTCCAAAAATCATGAGTTGAGTCCTGTTTCTGAACTGGTAGATTATTTTAGGTGTAAATATTTCTACAGCCAGCAGAAACAGAAATTTCAGCAATGAAACTGGAAATTTCATGTAGTGCCCAGCTTCTAGGATCTAGAGTTGCTAAGAAAGCAACATATTTTGAAAGCATTAACAAAACCACTGTCAAATGCCTAGATAGTAAAACCAGAATAATACTAGTATGTTAGACACTAGCACACATCTTAGCAAAAACTGGCAATTTGAGTTGCAGGAAACCTCTTTCTCCACCAGGAAGGTCTCCCTCAAATAAACCAACTCTAACTACAGTCTGTTTTTCTCTTATGAAGAAAATGCTCTAGAAGAGGACTGAATCAGTTTCTGTGTACTTCAGAGTACTTTTGACTTACATCAGTGCAAAAGGAGAAACAGAACACTTTGTACTCTTCTTCCTATAGATCGTAACAACAGAGGACATTTTAGAGGGACTGACAAGACTTTTCAAAGGGGGTGCTGAAGGAGACAGTTTAGGCTACTAAAATTAAAGTAATTAATCAATCCAAAGGTAATGCTCATCATGTAACATGCCTTCACAGACTGTGAAACTTAAATCTTGCAGTCTGTTGCAGTCCCTTGGAGCTTGATTCTGTGTTGGATAAACCAGAAAAATAAACCATTGGCAGAGCTTGAAGCAGTATCAGGAACCCTTCCTGTATTTCATCCACCCCAATTTTTTCACCCACCATGCCTCAAAGTTTTGCTGACAAAGTCGAAGTGTCAGGACACAGCAGAAGTCCCATCTCACTACACTCTCCAATGATTTCCCCATAGCTACAGAGTCAAGACTGGATATAAAAATGGCTGCTCTTTCCTGAACAAAAATGGTTTCTCAATTTAGATCACAAGCATACCTTTGATTTCCATTCTCCTTTCTTGAAATCCCCCAGGTAGAGGGTCTGAAAACATGAGTCACTCCAAACAGTAAATCTAATTGTTCCAAATTCTACCCCACCAAAAATCTATTGAATACCACAGGGCTAAACAAGGGTGGACTTTGTCCTACCTTTCTGCTATAGATAGTCTTTTACTGTTACTGAGGGAATAAAATAATCATAAGAGCATAATGATAGCATGTGTTTTGCTAGCTGCTTGCTGTTCTTCACGTGGGGCAATCACTGGCAATTCTGAGATTTAATCTCTCCCCTTCCCCAACCATGCAGTTGATTACCGCTCTCATTCCCAGTTAAAAATCCTTGATCAGCGTAATGCACATAAAGGAGTCTCTGACCCCAGCTAAGGGAACCAGAAGAGCTGACATTTGGTTCTTTGAGAGAGGAGTAGATAAAAAGGAAAAATGACAGCTGGAGTCAGGAGGAGCTAGTTAGTGGATTGCAGGCCCAGGAGGGTGCAGGGTGGGGGCCCACGAAAGAGAAACAATAAGAGACTGCAGCCAGACTGTTTCCTCTCCTTCCCTAAATCTCCTTTGAGTCTGTGAGAATGACTGCAGCAGATGTCAGGACCCATGGGGATCACTCCTTTCGCTTTCTTATCTCTTAAAAAAGTAACCTAGAAAATAGAAGAAATATTGGAGAAAAAAGAAAAATGAACTAATATCTCTGCTTTGACACGTGGGAATGAATACAAAGGTGAGCACCACCTTGTAATGACCTGTGGTATGTAAATACACTGAAGCCAGCGGGAGGAATTTTTCTGGGTCTGGTCCAACAGGGGCAAACATTTACAGGATCTGACTGGGATTAACCTGTGGTTTCCACTTCAGGATACAAAGGGGAAATACAATAAGGAAGCGCAAGGCAAGCAGCAGTTGTGAAGAACATCCCTGTGCTTCTCCAACACACACAACGCAGCCAGAGCTGGCTTGCAATCACACCTGGCAAGCGCCTTGGTTCTGGGAACATCCCCAGAAAGCACTCAGTATATGTGTGTGTGGGTGTGTGTGTGCTCAAACCAGGGGGTGTTTCTCACCATGCAGCACTGAACACACGAGTTCATCCACTTCTAAAACATGAAATCTGATTCGGCGTTACTCAGGACACCAGATAGAAACCAGCAAATATTAGTCAAAGGCGTTTTAGGCCAGATTCCCTTGAAGTCCATAGGATTACACCAGAGAGAAAGGGCCTGGCTGCTTAGTATTCGTGGCTTGCCAAATTGTACATCTGTGTTGGTTCTTTTGTTTTGGAGACAAAATTCTACCAATTATCATTATGAAAGAGGTTAATTTTTCTTTTAGGAAGATCACATTCTCAAGGCATAGGAAGAAGTCCACTTCCATCCACTAAGTCTGTTTCATTCTGTTCCACACACGCAGAGATGGACACCATGCTTTTTCAGACTTGCAAATATGTAAGCGTGTACAGACACCGATGATTTTAAATGCTTCACAGTAGAAGTCACTCCCTGTCACAGAAGAACCTAGCAATGACGAAGTTGGATGAGCCTTCAGATCTTTCCAAGATTCATGTAAGGCATTTTAAAGTTGAGACCATGCTTTGTGCATCAGGAGAGCAAGAGGAAGCCCGGGAACTGTGGAAGAGAAGACCAAGTTCTGACCACAGAACACACTGGTGTCCATTTACAGAAGGGAAGCTGCATGCACTCAAGGCACACTCATTGCTAGCAGAGAGGTTTTAATCCAGATTTTTCCAAAATCTGTAATCCCCTTCTTTATAACAATAGGTTTCAAAAACACAATCATTTGGAGGTTTCCCATTTCATCATTCTGGTAAACCCACTCAAAGAGAAGGAAGTTGTGTGAAGTCCTGAAAAAAACAGCCCACTACTGTTTCACTTTGATGGGCTAGTCAGACGCCATCCCTCCAGACCATTTATTTGACTCCAAAGTCAAAAGTAGTTTACAGCAAAATACACTGCAGTTAATCAAGATGAACCTACAGGTTAAAATACATCACCAGCTCTAAATATTTTTTTTGGAGGTGGCAACAACAGAAAGCAAGCAACTGATGACACAGCTTCTGCACCAATTAGGAACCAACATTCATCTCCTGGGTACAGGAGCCGAGATTAACTGGGCTCTTCAGCCTTGCCTTAATATTTCTCAAGCACCCAATAATATCCTCGGCACCTTGTCTAGCAAACACAACAGAAGATCCAGCACCAAACCCACTGTACAACACTCAGCAGCAGTCTCCCACACCTGCAGCTGGAGGGCAAAGATGAATCCTGTTACAGAAAAACGTGTGAGCACTCCAGTCAGGGACCGTGTTAGTACATGTTTGTGCGGTGCCTTGCGCAGCAGGGCCCAAACACAGAGTGGAGCCCTTGGGCACAGGGTAGGTTTCTTCTTCTTTCTGAATTTAGAAAAATCATACGAGATAGCAAAAGACACTCAACTAATATGGTTTAGGAAAGAATACTTTATCTGATTTCTCTGCAAACACCAGTAACTCATTATTTGGTTTTCATGTTATTTTCATCGGAAAGGCAAACCTGCTATGATGGGAATGAACTCAGCCAAAACAAAAAAAAAACCAGGGCACCAGTGTACTGGGAAAAGAGACCAACAGTCTGAGAAGAGGAAGTACTCAGCATGTACCATGGGAAGAAAAAAAATTAAAATAAAAAAGGAAAGGCGAGGAAGAACACTAATTAAAGACACGATGTGGATACAGGAGAACACACAAAGATCCCCCCCACCTCACCCCTGCCATCCATATGACAGTGCTGCTTTGTGGAACAGAACAATAGGTACATTATACTAACCTATAATTATCCCAAGAAGAATGATAGCAAAGTCAAGGCATTACATGAACATTGGAATATTGGATACAATCCCATAAGAAGCAAGAGGGTGGAGGAGGAGCTTTAAAAAGAGATTGAAACCTTCCCAGCACAGAACATCAAAGACGAAATTTCATGTTCTCTTCACATTTATTTGGGTTTTTCCTTTTATTTGATGTGATGATTTAAACACAGTTCTCTTTTTCATGTATTTCTTGGCTTCTTTATGCTGCAATTGGTTCCAGCACTGTAACATCCTCCTTCAACAGCATGGTGGATTTGGCACAAGCAGGAACTCAGCCCAGTGCATGACTGCACCATGTGTATAAGCAGTAGGAGGCGAGAACAGTGGATGGAGATGAACGCCAGCTCCGGACAAAGAAAAGCAAAGGGGCTGGCGATTCAGTGACTGCATAATCCAGCGTTAAAGGCACAAGGCACACAAGCATGCAATACCTGTGCTCCCATTCCAATCAGATAGCAAGGTTTGAAATACAGGAAGCAGTGAGGCACAACTCTACACCTGTTTAAAGCATTCCACTTGCCTTTGTAGAGTTACGCAATATTGGGGAAATACTGAAATAAAGACTTGGAGTTGCGTGGGTTTTTTTCTTCTTCTGTCTGTTTGTTTTTAAGAGACAGTATGTTGCATTAGATACAACCTTGACCCAAAAAGAGTGGAGTAACCTATCTATTCTGCAAAATCTGAATGTTCCTTCTTGATTTTTCTTTTAATACATTAGTAACTATGACAAACTGGTGTAAACAACTTTATCACTTGGTCCATGAACAAGGAAGGAGAATGCAAGAAAAGCAGACAAACATAAGCACTTCTTCCTTTGGTCATTCTAGGTGAACTCTGCTCCTCCCTGTAGATACTACAGATTGAGGCCTTGCTTCCTCCAGAGTGGATGTCCAATAATTCCAGCACACTGTGTCTCCAAATAATGAGCAAAGACTTTTAAAAAAACCTCCTGAAAACCCTGAAGATCAGCCCTTGTAAGATATTGCAACATGACTTGTATTCAGCTGCATTCAAGCCTGTGTCTTCCTGGTGAAGGCCTCCTGCTTACAGTGTGGTCAGATACACTTTGGATGAGCTACAGAGAGCTTCTCCACTGTGGCAAGGAAATACCAATGCAAACAGTTATTAAAGGTATTTACAGCCCTGTAGTGACAGGCTACATTGCTGGGCAGCACTCAAGCACTGTTCCCTAATGGATTCAGATCTCATTATTGCACAATGTTGGAAAGGGAATACAGTAGCACCTACTTGACATGAAGCAGGACACCTCTGACCAGCCAGCTCATAGTGTTTAACTCCTGTGGGATTAAACAGGGGAACTATGGGGTTCCCCTGTGGGAAGAGCTTGGAGCTGTTGCTTAGTCCATGTAGGCTCAGAATGGTTAGAGCTGGGGCAAGGACCTAACTTAGCACAAACTGTGTGGCCCTGCAACAGTGCAGGAAAAATTCAGCAGTATCTCAGCCTCTGTGAGAGAAGGAATCCGGGCTTGTGTGGGACTAAAAACACAATGGGAACTGGAAGACACTGTTTTGCACTGAGCTAAAAGCTCAATTTGCCCTGCTCAAGGGAGGAGCTCCCAGGCTGGAAATAACTTGGGACTGGGCTACTGGCTCCAAAGAAGTGAAGTCCTGTCCTTCAGCTGTGTGACCATCAGCCCTCTGTCTTTGTAACTGGGGGTCAGCTCCTGAGCCAGCCTACTGCAAGGGGACCTAAGAGTGGGGCTGAGCCTGAATTTGGCAGGCAGCCAGCAGAATCTGAAAGCTTGTGCACACCAAAAGCCTCCAGTATTGTAATTCTGGGGAAAAAAAGTAGACGTATGCATTCTCTCTGCATATATCCCACTTGCGGCCCTGCCTGCTAGTGCCTTCTAGGCCACTGCCTAGAAGTCAGATCCCATGCTCAAGAAAATAGGGGCTTATTAAGCATTCTCCCACTCACTTTGCTAATGGGTCCCTAATCCCCTCTCATTTTTTGCTGCCCCAAACCAGCAGGCAGAGGAATGGAAAAGATGTGATACATTCCTGTGCTTCATCGTGCCTCCTCACACCAAGCAGACAAAAAGACAGTAACATCTGCAAGAAAGATAAGCCACTGTCTGTCTTCATTCAGCAGAGTGGGGGCCTCTCTGTTCTTGCTAACAGGTGTTAATACAGCAGTGACCAAGAAGTGCTCTCAGTTGCACCACATTAAGAAGAAAAAAATTAGCATGACTCCATTGACTTGGGAAAAATAGTTCCTGGTGTCTTGCTTCTGAAGCTGTGAGCAGAATCTGGTATAGAAGCAATTACAGAAGTAATTTAGAGAAGACAGGAATCATCCAAGACAGACAAAACAACAGGGCAAAAATACAGCTTATTTAAAGAGAATGCTGGATAGGGCAGTGCTGACCCTTTTTTCACTCTAGAACAGATAACCTCAATAACTACAACTATTTTTATTTGGACACTATGTAATGGAAAACTTACCCTTGCCATTCACACTTCTCTCACTACAGACACCCAGCTGAGCTCACAGCCCTCCTCCCTCTGCCACATCCACACATACACAACTTGCTTCTCTGGGCAGAGCAGCAACTCGTATTTCATCTGTACCACAGGCTTCATTTGTAACTCTGCCCACCGAGTGTTGTCAAAAAGCTGGAAAGGATACTGGAATGAAATCTATGCAGCTCTTTGACTTCCGAATGATTACAGCTATGACACTTAAACCCGCTAATGTGCTAAGCATTTTCTGGCAAAGCTGGTGGGTCACTACTGTATTTTGGGAGGGGGCAAGAGCTTGAAAAGGTGTCTTCCTCGGGGAGAAGAAGAAGCGAGGAGACAAAAATGTAACAAAGTGAATTGCTCAGCAAACACCTCAAACTTGCTGTAACAAGGGTTACATTTCAAAGATCCAGAAAGAGCTTCCCAGGACAAAAATAAACTGTGTTCCTGCCAGGTGGATACACAGGACTGCCTCTGGATGAATGTCTTGATTTTCTAGACATAGTAATTCCCTTCCTCTTGCCCTGCTCTGACTTTTGTCAAAGCAATGTCTTGTAGGTTTATTCTCATACTTTCTATTTTTTTCAGCAGAAATCACTGCATCTTTACATCCTTTTTTGACTTAAATCAAATGAGTGCCCAAGAGGAAGCCAACCCAGAAGCACCACAGGCTTTTTTGTGTGGAAAACCTCCTGGTCTGAAAATGCTGACCAACTGCTTGCCATTCTGACTAAAGCAGGGAAGGTTTTGCTGAGAAGCCTGGCAAGGCATGAGGGGTCTGTCAGAGCCACAGGCTGGCACCTCATGCAGGATGCCCCCACTTCTCATCACATCTCCTCTTGTAAGAAATTTTGTATGTTTCCTTCTCATCCATTGTTCCTATATGTTCTTAAAAGAACCAGAATATTAAAGAAAAAGTGCTAAACTGTAGAGATAAGAAACAGCCAGACACAAAAGTACACCAAATACCACAGTATTTGACATCCACTCCACTCAGACGTGTGCAATGCTGGAAGAAGGGAACATCTCTGGAACAAAAGAGGTGCAGGCAGAAAGCCAGGGCTCACTCAAGTTACATTAGTGAGCAGGACAGTTTTGCGAAGTAACAAAATTTCATGCTTAAAATTTTGTTATGGCTCATTTATTTGACCAAAGGGGAAGGTAAAACTACATTTGTTATATGACTGGTAGATAAAAAGAGACAAAATGTGTCTTCCTTGAGGAAGATAGTTTATGGTGTGGGTTTCTTTACCCAATTAACAAGGGACAGGGAGAGAGGCAATGGCTTCAAGTTGCACCAAGACAGGTCTAGGTTGGATATTTGAAAAATTTTTGTGCACCAAAAGTGTTATCTAGCACTGGAACAAACTGCCCAGAAAAGTGGTTGAGTCACCATCCTTGGAGGTATTTAAGAGTGTGTAGATGTGGAACTCAGGTGCTGGCTTAACAGCTGGACTCAGTGATCTTAATGGCTTTTTTCTATATGATTCTATGTCAGTCAACATTATGTGCAAGAGTAGTTCTTGACCTGAGAATATGTTTTCACTTAAAATAGTAAAACAGCACATAATTGATTAGTAGCACTGTAAATATACAGAAACAAACTGAAGAGTCAGTCTTATCACAAAACCAAGACCTCAGCTTTTTCTTTAAACCTAGCATGTTCTAGAGGATATAATGGTCTCTCTTTGCCCTCTTTAATAGAAACAGATCTAAACAAAATTATTGCCCCTGGGAACTTTTAGTGGGGAAAACCAGGAGTAAGCAGAAATACCTGCTTAGGAGAGCTACAAGGAAGCAAGAGAGGAGCAAGTAAGCCCCTTCTCCAGACCTCTGTGCACTTTCATTGATGTTGCAATAGTCCCCATTTGAAATAAAATTAAACACCACCTCTTCATGCCCCTCAACATCATCAATAAATTTTTCTTGCTGTCAGTGTGGCTTGTTCTTCCCCTTCTGGAGGGTCTGGAGACTACACGGGGCCTAGGGGTATATACCAAAACAAAGCAAACAGTAATAAATTTCATTGCTGAGACATTTCAGACCACATCCTGCTCTTGTTCTCCCAGCTGAAAGACTGCTAGATCAATTGCTTTGTGCCATCTCCCTATCATGCAGGTGCTACCTGATATAACCTACTTAAGGGTAGAGTCTCAGCGAAAGTCAACACTCCACCACATACATAAGGACAAATATGCAACACTGAAGGCTGCTGAGCCCTATTTTTCATCACTGAAGGCTGCAGACCAAAATGTGTAGCATAAACTCAGCGTTATGAAGTGGCAGTTCCAATTTCTGAAGAAAGGTCTGCACCAGGCCAGAGAAACTTGCTTACTTCCAGCCAAATGTAAATGCTGCAAACTTTCTTGGTCAACATAGGCACCTGGTTTCAATCTACAAACACTGCCTATCTCTAGAAACCTCACCTCCTGAGGGCTTTACTGAATTATACCCCACAGGAGCCCCTTGAGGGATTTATCTGCTCTTCTGCTGATAGAGGAGCTAAAGTCATGGGGAGGACATGAACTGTCTCCAAGCACAGGACCTGCTACATTACCTTCAACACCTGCACTATTTTAATCAACTAGACATGCTTTATCTGCTTCCTTGCCCACTACATGGCCATTCTGTGCCACAGTCCCACAATCAGTTAAAGACAGCAGTAGCTGGCACTGACCTTAAAATAAATGTCCTCTTCCCTTCTCCTCCCACTGTTCCCATCACATCTGTCTTTCCCCCTATGCCACAAAAGTTCTCATACAATCACTAAATGTAAAAGTGAATGATGTAAAAACAAATCAAAATGTTTTAAATGCAGTGGGTTCTCTTGCCTTAACCACTTCACATCTGGTACAAGGAAAGGCAGTATCAGATTAGGACATATAGTCAGGAACTGCTGGCAGACAAGACTACAGCACTGGCTAAAACCAATTATGGACCTACACCATCAGTCAGCAAGTCCTGCACATCCTGCACTGATCCAGCCTGTTTTTTTCATGTTTTGAAAGAGATGGAAGCAAGGAGGCTTTAGCAGTTGTCTCTGTTGTTTCAATGTATCTCAAGGATCTTCACCCTCACTCTCAGAAGTCATGAACTTAACTCCGTCTCATTTTACTCTGTTAGCCCCTTCAAAGTTTCTGCCATCCATGCTGCAAAACAAATGTCATCATACAGACACTCTGGACAGGACAAGGCAGTTTACCCAGGAACAAATTAGTCTATGTTACTGTGCCCACTACCTTGGGTTTTCCATGAGGCCACAAAGTTCAACTTTCCTGCTATTTTTTCTTGCAGTGCTGTTACTCTACCCCTCTCTTCCCTCATGCTGCACTACTAACCATACATCCTTCTATCTATCCACTCTGTCCAGTTTATCTCTTTGTATGCAAACTGTACTTCCAAGTGCAAATATAACAAAAAACAAGGCTGGATCTCTCATTAAGGGACTACACTTGACAGAAGCTCACATGTGGTTCTCTATTCACCTAGATGATATTGTGAAGGTGCACCAATGGAAAAGCCTCGAAAGAAGAAAGAGGCAGTGTTTAGTGGGAGCATCACCTGAGAGACAGGACAGAAATTCCTTCAAAATGGATAGTCTGCACAACCCTCTCAACAGGAAGCACAATTACTCTTGTGCATTTGTCAACATATCAGCAAAAAAGCATCTCTCTTTCAAAAAGAACTATTCATAAGAAACAGGCATAACCCTTGCAATATTGCTCATGCTGGGTGCATGATATGATGGGGCTCGATTCTGCATGTGCTGTGACTTTTTACCCCCTCTCCACCTTTGCACAGTACAGAATTCCATTATACTAAATCCCAGTGGTGATTCAGAAAGAAAAATTTATGAACAGTGTATTCCATTTCAATTAATGTTGCTGCCAGTGGAGGCTACGTAGGCAAAACAAGGCTCATATAAAAGACAATGAAGGGAAATTACTTCGTCACATGTCCTCTAAGTGCCACCATGGTACATGGAGAGTCTGCCACTTCCCATTTCATCCCCAAGGCCTTAGGCAGAAATTACAACCCTTACCACTAGCCAAGGGACCTGTGCAAGCATTCCCTACCCATTAGTTGAGATGAACTCAAGTAAAGGGACCTACAACTTAAATTATTTGTTTATGCTAATCTAAATTACTTTTTAAAGAGATATCTAAAAGGAGCTTAGGTGGCACACCAAGGGGATATTAACTTTCAGCAAAGAAGCAAAGGCAAGCTGAAGGAACTGCTGGTTCAGCTGCACAACTGTACATGTATTGCCTTGGCCTACAGCCATGCAGCGTGATGCAGATAACTAGAGTCACATGTTCAGTTCAAGTGTAATGACTTCAGCTTTTCATCAAGCTATGATATGTAAACAGTGTGTCTATAAATAAATAAATATGCCTCTCCAATGCTCTCAGTAGCCCCAACAATCTTCTGTTATGTGTTGAAACAAACAAACAGACAGAAAATTCCCTGCTTCTGGATCAGCTCACACTGTCTCCAGTACTTGTACACCAAGTACTTGGTGATGTCTCAAGTACATCACCAGCAGAAGGATCTCAGAACAACCCCTGACTACCAAAGCCCCATTGACTCAAGAAATAAATCAGAATCTCCTGGGATGCTCTGCAATTTATAAAAAATCCCAGGCGGTACCGAGTGCAGAGCTGGTACTTCATGAAGCAACACTCTGCCCTCAGTTCTGAGTCACTGTTGAATCAACGCCCACACTTGATGTTAATGGAACACTGTGCAGATGCCCAAATCGCCTCTGAGGTGGAGGTCCTGACAGACCATGATTGCTTGAGATCCTGTAGAAATTATCATGTGAGTAAAATGGACACCAGGAGCAGACCACAATCCACTAAAACTCATCAGTGAATTTGACCTCATGAAAACAAAAGACAAACTGATTCCTATAGGGAGAAGGAAGAGGAGCTGTGTGGTGACTTTGTAATAGTCATACTAGGCTGTGAGGTCTCCTGGGAAAAGCACTCGTCTTCTGTTCCATCCAGAAGAAAAACCTCTCTACAGTGGGATGGGAAGGGTGGAAATCTCTTGTAACAAAGCTTCCAGTAAAAGGAATACAACCAACTTCAAAGTTCACATTCCTATCAGAAGGTTTTTAACCTCCTCTTAACAGGAGTCATACTAAAGGTCACTGTAGAGAAGACACTAGGAAAAGAAAATCTGATGCACCTCTGTTTCCTTACACTGCAGTTTTGACAATTCCTTGCTTAAATCTGGATATTGCCATTTTTTACAACTTTAATGCAAAGACATGAGAAAAAAAAAATATTAAAAACAAGTAGAAGACAAATCTAATGCCTGAGCCGTCTGACTTTGATTTTCATGCTAGCAGTCCCTTTTAATGCCTCCAGCTCAGAGTATTTTTCCATCTTCTTCCTCCAAAACTTGTACAGCCAGAAACAGACAACATATTTCCATGTTGTAACTATCCTTATAAATATTTTATAATGTACATATACTTGTACTTGAATAAACCCTATATAGGAAATTCATAGCTAAATTTTTAGCCTATAGGTTACTCTGTGAACTAAAATAAACTGCCTCCTCTCAATCACCTGCAATTTGGGGTAGGCACACAAAGCTGGCTAATTGTTTCAGGACTAATTTATTGCTTTGGGAGGTTTTATTACAGCTCTTTAGCCAGTCACCTTGGAATCTGACTAGCAAACTGTTTCAGTTGTGATTTGGACACAAACTGCCTGGTCTGGCACTGCCTTGTCGGAGCAAAGACTCCACTTGAGCACAGCCCTGCTCTGGGAGAGCAGAAACGTCTGCCTGCCCTGCAGGGTCACTATCCTGCAAGAGCACTTTCACTCTATTTTTGCTATTTTATTCTTTTTTGCAAGCAGAAATGTAAAAGCGATAAAGGAAGTAGTTTTTATTTTTCAGAAATCTGTCTTCCAAGATAGTTCAATTCTAGTAGACTCCCTTTTCCTCTTATTAAATCTGAACTTACTTTGCTATTCCTACCTCAGGTTCCCCTGACATACAGTACAAAAATGAGAATTTGCACAACTGCCTATGCCTAGTGTACCTAACTGTTGCTTTTTATACTGGTGGGACAAGTGAGAAGTGAACGCAGAGCTGTACTTTATCTGTTAGATGCCAAAGTAGCATCAACTGGTGCAGGTCAATAGACATTTTGACCATCATATTTTTCTCTATGTGGTTCATAGTTAACTGTGAAGATCCATTAACAAAAAAATTACTGGCAAGTAATAGCATCCTTGTGAAGCATGAAAAGCCCCAGTTCTAAACCATTTAAATCTAGTGAAAACTAAGAAAATTCAAGGTTTTCAGCCATTTTTACATAAAGGAGAGGAGGGAAAACCACAAAGAAATACATTGAGAGAATTTAATGAAACTTGCATCCTCACAGAGTGTTGTCTTGGGAGTCTAAATCCAGTCAATAGCAGTCAGATTACAATACCATCAGCACCTGAACTACAGTAAGCCTATTTCTTCAGGACCACGTATGCCAAAAACTGTTCTGAAGAGCAAGTTACTTAAGGAGATTGTATCAATTTCTGCTGGGCATAAAAGTCCTCATCCAGCATCAGCTGGAATGGTGATGGTACCATCATACCAGAGGTTACAGACCCAGTTGTGTTGAAAAACATCTCCAGTGTTCATCAAGCAAAAGAAACCAGGTTAGGTTGAATTTTTAAACTGGTGGCCAGAACTAAACTGATTGATGTCACCTGAAAAGCACACAAACTGCTCTGCTAGGAGGCTGTGGCAGCAGCAATCTCTGGAAGCAAGGAAGTACAAGTTGCTTATAATTGCAACATTACTCATCAAAAGATGTCTATTTCTGGACTAATTATGTTGGTTCAAACATGTAAATGTTTAACTCAGTGTCTTTCTATATGACTATATTTTGTTTAAGGTAAGTAATAAATATATTGATTTACTTTAAATCAACTGCTTACCAATTTACTTTCTAGCTGAAATAATAAGAAGAATCCAGTTATCTCACATATTCAAGGCCTAGTAATGATATGCATTGGCAGGATAGCCTGTGGGAAAGCTTCCATTCCTGATGACAATATTGGACAAGCTCATTAGGAAGAAGATTTAAGTCAACAGATCTGTAAATCCAGCAACAAGAACTAACTTCAGTCAAATCTATTTAAATGTGGAAAGAAAAAGGCCTACATGGCTACTACAGGCCGGTAGTAAAGTGTGTTATCTCACTTGTCCTAATGAAGACCTTGCCTCTGATGTGGAAAGCATTTACAGGGCTGCGGGGTACAAGATATTCTAATGATAAATCTTTGATCCATTACTTGGTTTCTAGAGACAAAATTCGTTTCTGATGTAATTCCACTGGAGTTATGCGGAAGATGAACTCTCTGGTTAAATATTGTTTGGAGAAAATACTATGTTACAGGAACAAAACAAAAAGAGATTTCACACAGTGTAACTGTTAAGTATCTTTTCTGGCAGGAAAAACAGGGTTGTGGAGAAATTAAAGTGGCAGCTGACCTTAGGAAGAAAATCAAGGTACGTGTTAAGACTTCAGCACTTGTTTTGCAGAATATCAGAGTCACACTTGTTGTATTGGCTAAAAATACTAGGTGAGAGCATTCTAATTGAGCTAAATCTTTCCTCTTGCTAAATAAGCAAGACCTGTTCGTAAGAATTAAATGGATGGACCACTCACTGTTCAGAAGTGACTGAAACAATAACCAAGCCTGTGTTTTGCATTTGCTTTAATTCCCTCAATGGCCATTCTTACCCTTGGCTCAAACATGCTCTGGAGCTTGTGACTGGCTCTTGCTAAACTCTGGTCTCTCACACAGCAGGAATCGCAGCCTGGTTGAAAATTTTTACTTGCTCCTGTGATACATTTTGTTCCAGTGCAGCTCCTAAGAACAGTGAGTGAAGCTGTTTCTCAGGTGAACATGAGAGCATCACGAGGAGACACAAATTCCCAGTCAGTAATCCAGTGCTTTCACAAGTATCCCTACAGGACAGCCTATGGCCCAGAGTCTTCTAGCTGTAGGTCCCTGACTTCCTTTCTCCACTCTTCTCATGAGTACCTTTATGCTTACAAGAGATGTACTGAGATTCCTGTTGGAAACTGCTTCCCAACATTCCTTCTTAGATTACGCAAGATGCTCACTCAAGGGCTGATATGTAAATGTGAAGTAATTTGTTTAAATACATATTTCTTTGGCCAGCCTTGTGCTGTGCCCTGTCATTCAGTAAAGCCACATTAGATTCCTGTCTCAGGCTTTTTTTTTGGATTTTTTCTTTCCTCCCTGGAGTGACAGGCTAATTAAGGAGTGACAGAGACTGTCTCAGAAGAGTCCTGTTCAAATATCAAAGCAACAGATGCAGCACGACAGACAGACCTTCAGTGCTAGCTGAAGCAGCTCTCTCCCAGTGCACCATGCCACCACTGGCTTGTCATATAACATGAAAGAGACTCTGGTTTTCTTTTATCACCTCTCTAAACCAAGAGAATGGTGCAAGTTGTAGGAATTAAACCACTGAAATCCAGGAAAAATCAGGAGAATTAGGTCTTTGGTATTTTAAAGTGAACCTTTAGCAGAGAAAGCAAAAGAAGAGGGAAAAAGTAATCTCACGTGTATCAGAGAGGAATGTTGGCTTTGTTTAGCCAGTGACTTCAGCAAGAATGAAATTAGCTTGTGATAGCTGCAAAATAAAGTTGAATCCATTGTGCCACAGCTATCCGGCAGTATCAGAGTTTGATCTAACTGGAATACATTGCTCTGTAACCCACAAAGGGCATAGGCCACTTACTAATGAACAATGGGGTGAACAGCAGAATCATGCAGCTCCCCAGAAGCAGCCTGCTCTGCTCCCCCACCTCCACTCTGAGCTCTGGCTGTACAGAGCAATTCTTGCCTCTTTCATTTTAGCCATAACCACCACTCAGCACATCATTAGGACTGCCTGAGCCAAACCCACTGCTCTCCACAAAACCACAGCTACTCTGAAGCATTATGTCACTGGGATGGCTCAGGCCTTTGAGGATTCACCTGAGACAGGATATAGGACACTGTGCATAGTACTGTAAAAAAAGGACAGTATTGCCGTTTGTCCTCTCGAATAACACAGAACCATGGTGAGCACTTGCTGGAGGCCATACTGAGGTTAGTCCTGTGTGCATATTTTCAAGGAAAACTACATCTGCCCGTACAAAGAATTTTAAGGATTTGTATTCCTCAGCCTGGCACAGATACAAAGGTGATGAACAAAATGTTCCTTCACAGGCTTCTGTTCTGTACCTTACTGTGGTCATTGCACCGTCACACAGTGAAGCTAGACTTTCCACTGAGATCCTGACCACTGCCCAGAGATTTCCTGTTTGGTACTATGAAAAGGTGATTTATTTATGATTATTTTTTAAAAATTGCCTAAACTGTGTAACATTTTCAGGAGACTACATCTTCTCCTTGAGTTACTACATTTGCACAATTCCATAGGTGGGCATGCTACATTAAGGACAAATGAAACAGAAAGAGTCTAATGTGAGGAATTTACAATCTAAATTAAGCATAGCATGGCAAAGGTGACAAAAACCAGCAGCATGGGAGGACACATGCCTCAACAGCAAGAGCTCACAGGATCTGTTCAGCAGGCGTAATGAACTTAATGATTCTTTTTCTCCTGTCATTTCACTCCTCACTTCCCCCCATTCATAATATTTAAATCTGCAGACAGTGAACTCAGTCTTCATCTCAGTGAAGCAAATGGCAACATTTCAAATTACTTCAGTAGCATCAAGATTTGGATTCATATGTGGCATAAAAGACTGGGGTGCAGAACAGCAAAGGAAGGCTAGCCTAAAAGGAGTGGATTTTGTGAATGGTTTGGAGGAAAGTTGAGCAGCACAATGCACGGGGTCGAAGAGGCATCGTTATATGATACACAAAAATGCACAGACATTTATGTCAGGAGAATGCTGGAGCAACTCAGCAAGCTGAATTAGGAGAAAAGCTGGCACAATAAATAAAGCATTTAGATACAGGAGGTGAAATTCTATTCCTGATTTCACCTATATAAAGCCACTGACTTAACTGCAAAGAGAAAAGCATCATATAGTTGAAAATAATCAGAAAGGCCAGGAGAGAGCAATGCAGGGTATTGAAGACAGGGATGTGGTGCTAGAGTTGGAGGAGTACAAAAACCATCACAAGGGGTCTGCCAGGTGTGGGCAGGAGACACTGGTGGCCTAGGGGAGAGGAAGATGTGTTTTAACAATTATCCGGTTGTACTTGTATAATACAAGAGAAGGGGAGGCCCAAAGGATGAGAAAAGGGGCACTAAAGAATGGGCTAGTTAAAAATAGCAATTAGTGGTGCTTCAGCCTCTTAATTGAAACAGAAAGCAATAGAATGACCTTTGTTATATGTAAAGAGTCAGCATTTCTGCTTGAAAAAAACTTAAGTACAATCAAAATGGAGGATGTTTACAAAGGTAAACATGCAGTGGTTGGGTAGGTGGGTTGATGTCTGTAGGAATGCAAAATAATATAACTTACAACAGTAATGAAAAGCAATACTCCCCAGATTGCAGGGAATTTCAGATCACAGATCTTTGGGACAGGTTGGAAGGGGAGGTGAAAGAGCACAGCAAAAAGAAATAGAATCCTAATATGATCTTAAAAGTCATAAACAAAAGACAACAATCGATTGTGTGTTCCCTTCTTCAAAAATACCACAGGGAGTTTCCATGGTACAGTAGAGGCATCAGGGAAGAGACCTCAGCTGTATCAAGAGCCGCCATGGGAATCAGCACCATCTGCTCCACAAAGCAGAGAAGGAGGAAAAAGGGGAAGGGATGGGCAACACACACTGAAATTTGGTAACAAACCACATCTCTACCCTGCAGAACTGCTTGTAGAACATCAGCAGCACCACCAAGGAAAAATAGGCAAGCAAGTATTTTGTAGAATCACAGAATAGATTGGGTTGGAAGGCACCTCAAGGATCATTTTGTTCCAGTTTTCCTGCCACGGGCAGGAAGCGTCAGTCACATATAAATTCTAAAAGTAAAATAAAATATATATGGTGGTGATGCTGGTAGGGAATAAAGAAAGAGAATGATCCCATTCGTTTCCTTGTGTACCCTGGAACACTTCCAGCAAAGTCCATAAGGTGACCAAGATTTACAACAGTTGTAAGGATCTGGTCCAATGAGTTCATTTTCTTGCACTGCTGCATTATGAATTTAACAGAGCAATTGCAGGGAAGGGTCCTGTCACTATTACTTTATTTGGAATCAGCAGCACTAGTACAGAGGTTCCCCAGTTGGTGTAGACATCATGTTTACACCAGAAAAGGAGAACCTGTAGAGGTCACGTTTTGTTTAATGGAAAGAACACAACTCTCCACACACACCGCCAAATGTTATTAGTCTCACTTAGCTGAGTAGTTCCAGGATTGCCGATGAGAGCAAGGCGACCCAAAATACTGGACTTGCTTACCTGGACAGTCTCCATCCTCACTCCAGATGCAGAGTAGCAGGTGACTGCTGGTAATGGCTAATGTGCCCAGTGCTGGGCTCCCAACTGGCCATGGGAGCCACAGCACTCCACGCTACCGGGCACTGTGCTGCCACGGATTTCTCTGTGCTATTTAAATAAATGCCTGTAGTGCATTAGGAAGGCTAGCATCTCCTGATAGACCAAGGGAAAAGAGCATGAAGAAGTTATAAGCCTGTAACAGGAGATTCTTATCACTTTTGTCCTATGGAAATCTTCTGTAAGTATCTAGTTAAAATATACGTTTTCTCCATTTCTCTCAGGAAGCACAAAAGCCTGCAGAGACCAAAGTCTAAGTCATCTTAACATAGATTATGTGAAAGGCCTAGAAAGCATAAAATGTTAGAAAGAACTTTGTTTTCAAAGTATGTGATGGACCTGCATAAAATCCTAGCCTGGTCATTCTTCAAACTTGAGAGTAACAAAATATTAATTTTAACTAGATCTCAGCTTCAAGAGGAAGCTGAAGAAGTTCACTAAGGCTGAATGCAACAGCACAGGTAAGCATCTGAACATGCACACAAACTGCTCTGGAGCCCAGACTGGGATTTTCCAGCAGCAGAGCACTGTTAAGCCAATTTTCCACTTTAATCTCTGACAGTTATTCAACTGCATTTGTAGTCTTCTTCCTCATTTAATAGAATCACAGAATGATTTGGATTGGAAAGATCATCTCATTCCAACCCTTTTGCATGGGCAGGGACACCTTCCACTAGATCAAGTTGCTCAGAACTCCATCCAGCTTGGTCTTGAACACTTACAGGGATGGGGCATCCACAATTCCTCTACAGGTTACACATTCCAGTGTCTCACCATCCACACGGTAAAGATTTTTTTCCTAATTTACCTAATCTAATTCTACTCCTACTCTCTTTCAGTTTAAAGCCATTCTCCCTTGATCTATCACTACATGCCCTTGTTAAAATCCCTCTCCAGCCTTCTTCTAAGTCCCCTCTAGGCACTGGAAGGTGCTATAAGGTCTCCGTGGAGCCTTCTCTTCTTAGCAGTGAACAAGTCCTACTCTCTCAGTCTGTCTGCACAGGAGAGATGCTATATTTTCTTCATTAGGAAAACACTAGTCCAAGTGAAAACTCTATACAAAGCATTTACACTATTAACACATGTTATCAGATCAAGGTAAACTCTTAAGTTTCAGCCAAGGGATCTACATAATGGTTCACATGTCAAAAAAGCCCTAATCCTAGAAACAGAGTTAACAAGGGAGGGCCCCCGGGCAGAGTCAGGAAATTGAAGCATTCCAACTGTTTTTCTCCATCTACTTCATATCTCACACAAAAAAACGATCACAAGAAACAAAGAGACAGATGACACTGGTCATTTCAGTAACTAGAAATTGAAACTTTGCAGCTCCTCCTGTTTGGGTTACTCTGAAACACTTCAAAAGCAGTTATGAAATCATGCTAAACTTAAAGAAATGCCAGAAAGGAAACTTAGTCTCACCCCAGTTTTTGAGGCTGGCCCCAAGGGAAGAGCGCCTGAGCACTTCTAACAGAGCAGGGTACTAGTGCTACGATTCAAGGCTATCTTTAGCTCCAACAAACTGAGAACTATTTGCTGGTTATCAAAATAGTGCATGCATAAATGAGAGAAACAGGATGTGGCAAAACGACCAGAATCATTTAAATTTTATTCCGAATCAAGACTCTGCCAGCCTCGATGCCATATATGGAACATTTCCCCTGCAGGTGCAAGAGGTTTCTGTAGGATTTGCTCTTGCATGTAGTATCCCACAGACTAATATTTTAATAGATACAACCGTTGATTAGTTGAATATTTTTTTCCTGGTGTGGGGGGCGGGGAGGAGAGAAGGAAGAGGAGGTGGAGAAAGAGGTATGTAAGCAGCAGGTTTGAGAGGGTTCTTTCCCTTTCAGAGGCCCGGCTGTATAAACCACATGTAGCAATATAACAAACTACCTGGTCAAACCATAAACAAGTTAAAATAAGAGTTTGAGGGAGGAAGACATGAGGCATTTCACAAGGGAATAGTCTGTCTCACATAGGGATGGGAGAATTGATTTTCATGACAGGAGATAAAGCACGGCAGATAAAGCTGGATACTGTTTGATCTGCCCAACAGAAAACAGTAGCTGAAACGGTGACCTACCTGAAGGAGCAGGGAGCAGGCTGGGAGAGCAGCAGCCAGGCAAGTGCCATTCCAACAGCATGCTGCAAAGGCACCAAGGGAGGAGATCCAAACTGCCCCTCCAAAAGACACAGGGGTGTTACTCACTCTACATCAACAGCAGTTTCCCATCCCAGCCTCCACAGTGAGCCTAATATTTAACAGCCACTCCGAAAACTAAGTTGCACACAATGAAGTATATATTTTACTATTCAGCAGGAATAATACTCTAATAATTCGTCTTTAGATATAACCGTAAAAGAGAGAAAAGGTTGTCTTCACAGTGTCCCCAGGTCCTCCCTCTGTCCTGTCGAGCCTATCTAAAGGTTTTACTTCCATGACTGAGAAGCTTCAATGAGCCCAGAGCCTGTGATAAAGATGTGGCATCATTTGTTGATTCATGAAATATTTAGAAGACAGTTGCTCTCTGCCCAGTTATGGTCTCCCTATGACCAGCTCTCTGTCCCTCATACAGTCTCCCATCCAGTTTTACCTCATTCGCTCATTTGGGTTTGGAAGCTGGCCTAGCACAATGCCAGGAAACATCCAACGAATATATGTGTCTATTTGTACAAAATATTGAATCTAAGCAAGAAATCCCTGACTGTGGAGGGGACTGATTTGCATATGAGGAATGAGGAAAGAGAGGAAAGAGAAGATAAGTGCTGCTGGTCCTCATTTTCCTGACCATGAGTCAGACTCATCTACAGTGCAAAAGGCAGCTGAGCAGATAGTTCAGTGTGTGACCTTGTATCACCTACTCATCTTCCTTGCATTTTTGTTTATTGATCATAAAGTGGGGCAAAAGCAGGCACCCTTACTGAAAAAAACAAACAGGCTAGCTTCCAAACCAGGTAAATAAGTTATGGAAGGTTAAATATATTCTGGCAAGCATGAAAGAGCCTCACTTTGTTTCAGTTTTACATAGGTTGTCATCACAGAAAAAACCAGACCAGCCAATAAAATCTGTATGAATCATGTTTTCTTTGCAACTCCAGGCAACTTTATTAGGAAGAGTTCATTTTCACATGCCTACTGTGTAGTCAGTCAGACCATAAACAGGAATAGTCAAGGACTTACCTTGATTCTCAGAAGCTATCAACAGTTCTCAACTCACTTTCAGTATCAAAAAAGCATAAAGCAGGTCTTAGCAGTTTCCATGGCTTGATTTCATGTTTTGTGCAATGTAGTTCTCTTCCTCAAAGTCCTTCTCCAGAGTCTTATGACTAACATGGCGGTAGCTCTCATGGGTATAAAAGTGTTTCTGACTCTTGAGTTTTCAGGCAATACCTTGGACTTGTAACCTAATGGCTCAAAACCCAATATTTAAAGACAAGCATTCAAAAAGGTACCATTAAAAAAAAAAACCACTTTTTAACCCTCCTGAAGAGAAGGATCAGTCTGTGTCACAATTCTCAGATGAGCAGCACTGCATCTCTACACAATGGATATGAACATGACGTAGCAGCATGCCCAGGTGGCCATGAAGGCCAGTGGCATTCTGGCTTGGACCAGAAATAGCATGGCCAACAAGACCAGGGCAGTGGTTGTCACTGTACTCGGCACTGGTGGGGCTGCACCTCAAATCCTGTGTTCAGTTTTGAGCCCCTCACTGCGAGAAAGACATTGAGGTGCTGGAGCATGTCCAATGGAGCTGGTGAGGGGTCGAGAACACAAATCCTATGAGGAGCAGCTGAGGGAGCTGGGGTTGTTGGAGAAAAGGAGGGTCAGTTGTGGCCTTATCACTCTCTACAACTCCTGAAAGGAGGCTGTAGCCAGGTGGTGGTTGGCCTCTTCTCCCAGGCAGCCAGTGACAGGACAAGAGGAAATGGCCTCAAGCTGCACCAGAGGTGGTTCGGGTTGGACATCAGGAAGAATTTCTTCATAGCGGGGATTGTTAAGCATTGGAACAGACTTCCTGGGGACATGGTGGAGTCACCTTCCCTAGAGGTGATCAAGGAAATGACTGGACATGGCCCTTAGTGCTGTGGTCTACTTAGACAAGGTGGTGATTGGTGTGATTGTCCAGATTGATGATCTTAGAGGTCTTTTCCAACCCAAGTGATTCTGTGATTCTGTAAGCAGCAGTAGTCCTGGTCTTAATACAAGCTTCTGATTTGTTCAACATGGCACAGACAGGCAGAGAACTATGACTAGAACTTCTCAGTTTAACATCTCTCATTTACTAAATCTGTTTGCAAAATTATTTTCTCACCTCTGGTGATCTGGAGATTTGTTGCCCTCTCCCACAACAGCACAAGAATCTAAAAGTCTTAGAAAAGGGCATAAACTGACAATACATTAAAAAAATGTCTTTAAGTCAATTACAGTACTTTGCTTTGATTTTAACCTCTGGGGGCTTGTGAATTATTAAGTAATTTCCACTTAAAAAGAAATAAATCAGAAAATATCAAAATGGAATGTTCCTACGTGCTCTAAAACTTTTCTGAAAAACAATTTCAACCATTTGATTTAGGAAATTAATTCAAAAATTAACTGTGTTCTGCAAACTGGATAGGTTTTGATGAATTGGCATACTCCACTCCGAAATACTCAGTGAAAACACCCCCCATCTTCTCTAATTTCCAAATAATTACCCCAGGAACTCCCTAGTCCCTCTATCTACCTCACAAGTTGAGCACACAGCATTCTATTATTGGTCAAACCCTAAAGAGAACTCAGGTAGCTCTTCAATAAGAAGATACAGTCCTGCATTTATGTGTCTTAGAAATTCTCTGACTATAGACATGTAAACATCTAAAATTTTCAGTTAAAGAATAAAGCAGTGTTTCTTTCAGGTCTTCCACTTCTTTTTAAGGTATTAGAAGCAAGAAAGTTAAAAATACATATGAAATACATAGAAGGGGGAAGCTGCTGTACTAAAAGACTCCACCTTCAACCACACCTTTCATTTCTTTGCACTTCTTCTCCAAGATCAGTAATACCACTCAACTGAAACAAAGTCCACATTTTTCTATTAAACATCTGTTGTAGAACTTGAGTTACCAAAATTCATCTTTGCCTTTTCCACACAGCTTTTTATGACTGTGACCTACTCCTGCATGTACAGTATGTATAGCATAGCAATTGTAAATTGGAGGCATGAGGTGTTTCAATTTAGTTTCCTGTGGACAGGCAGGCACATCACTAGAAACACCATTAGAGCTACCTCCCTTGGAGAGAAGCCATAGGCTTAAAAGGGTTGTGGAGCATAAAATATCTTCTCATTCCTTTGAATGAAGGAGCCCTTGATCTTTTTAAGGCAAGGTAAGGGAGTCTTGTAAGATCTTGCCTGTAAGCATGCTGTAGATAAAGGAAAGAACCTGCAACCACCAAAATACAAGGAGGAGTACTTATTTTCCTCCTTCATCACCCCCTCCTTTTCCTAAAGTTAATACCTCAGTAAATGTCAACTCCCACTGAAGCAAGTAATTTAACATTAGCAGAAGACTTCTCCTCCACCTCCAAATCTCAGAACTCCTTTTTGAATCTGCTGCTGGGCAGGTGCCCTCAGCAGACTGTGTACCTGAACCAGCTGTGTGCATACAAGTACACATACACATGTAGAAGCAATCTCAGCCAACCATGAGGAGCAATCTCAGGTAATCGTGATGCACACAATAATTACAGGTTGTCTCTCAATAGGCCCTTTTAAGGCTTTTTACAATATCAACTAACCCTTAAACACTCCTTTAGTGCTTATGAGGTTTATTGTTTTCCATATATAGGAAACAAAACTGAATCTCTGAGTAGTTAAATAACTTGTCCAAGGACACCAAGGATGCAAGAAACACAAGGTGGCTGACTCATGATGCCTGAAATCCAACTGCTAGGCATGCTTCTCATTCTAGTTTGTCCAGGCAGCTTGCAGAGTTCATTAACATTTTCAGGAAACACAAAATCTGAATTGTCCAGCTTGACTAGACAAAGAGGGGGGAGGCTCTTCTTTTATATACATATATCTCAGCCTCAATTTTCCCATCCCAATAGTACTCTCTGAGCTCAAGGGACAAGAGAGACAGGTTTCTAAGCTTTCTGGAACCTCAACCTAGCAAAGGAGAGGTGTCCTCTTACAGCTTCAGGTGTTCGGTGATAAGTGGAGAGTCTCACGCTACATAACTTTAGCAGGTGTCAGGTGAGAGGGCCAGAGGTTCTGTTTCTGTTTAAAAGCCTTGCTTCCCTGGAAAATGGAAACAGCTAGGCAACAGGTTCAAAAAGTAACACAAACTGGGGCAGAGAAAGGTGAAGGGAAGCATGGTAGGGATTTCATAAAGTTTTTTTCAAATTAGGAGCTGCAGGCAGAAACCATTATCATTGCATTGCTACCTCCAGTGTATCCAACTCAACTGTTATTACTCTGTAGCTGTACCCTTTATTTCTGGCATTATGTTTTTCTTAGATTATGACTTTTTCTCTGCACAGTGAAATTTTTCCAAGAACTATTTCAAATTCATCTTGCCACTTCAGAATACATGATCAAAAATGACAAATACAGCATCCTGTCCCACGCAAAACCTACTGTTTCCAGCACTCGCTTACAGTATCTCTATAGACACCTGTGACAAAGGTTCCAGAGAAGGTCTGATGAAATGATGCAGTCAGGTGAACCTGTATTGGGAACACCTCAGTATGGCTCTTAACAACTGTCTCCAAGATGACTGACAGTCATGAGGAATTGTAATATACATATGCATATAAGATTACATAAATAATATCCAGAGAGAGGCACGTTTTGTCACGCTTAACACAAGTCTAGGGGCCAGCAACTCCTAAATGCTATGAAAATCTTTCTCAAGTCCCAGGCCTCTGAATTCAGTTCACTCTTCCCTCTCTCTCTCTTTCAATTCCCTAGTTTTAAAAATGGGAATAGCATTATATGGCATCATCACAGGAATTTTCATATTATAACTGGTGTTGTGCTTTGAAGATGTGAACTGCTACTCTGAACATCTTAATTCAAGGCATGAAGAGTGGACAATGAGAGGCATCATAATAACACACTTTTTTGACTATTTCTGCACTACACACGGAGTCACACAGCAGTGATTAAACATGCAAAATCCTGTACAGCACGGACTGGATTCAGCATAAAGCCTAGTAAGTCTGTTCATTGGCTGCACAAAATTCATCAGCACAGTTCTTGAAAATAGAGCTGCTTTGTTGAACCTCCTCTCCCACCCATAGTTCCAGTCGATGTAGTGAAACTCACAGTAGTATTTAAACGGTGACTCTAAGAAGGTGTGGTTCCTTACCACCAAGTCTGTAATGAAGAGAAGCAAATATAGGGCAGATGGTGGCTCCTTTCTTAAGGATGTGTGTTAGGATAGTGGCAGCAGAGGAAGGAGTCTCTGAGGCACATTGCACAGGATATAGAGGTCTCCTGCTCAGGACTGCCCTGGTCATCAGCACAAGGTCCACTGCCAGATTTGAAGCCCTGTCCTGGACAGGGAACAGAACGAAGCAGGGCAGTAAAGTCATCCATCCAATTTCTACAAGAAATTTGTGTGGCAAACTTGAACATTGTGTGTAGCAGCTTGAACAATTTTTGGGGTTTTTTGCACATAATAGGTTAGCACCTCTCCAAACTGTAGCTGGATGATGTCCTTGGAACCACTGCAAATACCAACCTCCTAGAAAACCTTTCCTGACACAAAACAGCTTTATTCTTCCCTCTTGAAGATGAACAGCATCCAGATGAAGTGGATGCCTACATTCCACTTTTATGCACTTGTGACTCATGGGCTGGGCTTTTCCATCCCTTTGTCTTACATGAATTATGTGAAAGACAGGAACATGTTTTCCTTGTGTGTGCTAATCATTACTGCAAAAATGAGAGTGCAAGGCTGAAACAGTCATTTAGGGCAACATGGAAGTTCATTCTCAAGCCAGTATTTTATATATTAACAGAGCCTGAGTCCCATCCAACTCCCCTTGGCACACCTTGTGCTGTTGTTAACACCTGGTCAGAACGTGAAAGGTTTCAAAATTAAGTATTTTACATGCTCTGTTGGTGAACAAACCACCATGTCAGAAAAGTGAATGAACCACCATATTAGGAAAAAAATGGAGACTGAAGTTCACTTACCAGATTCTAATTTATCCTGATCAGTTTAGAATAAAAAAAAGCACAAAATAGGGAACTCAAATTACTCTAGCAGAAACAGCTGGATGGTAAGGGTGGGAGACTGCCTTTGTTGTGTTTGATGATGAAGTATGTTGAGAGTTCTTGTTGGGCATTTAGGATTAAATGCATCCAGGTCACACAGAGCCCACAGGATCTTTAGGAGAAAGTCTGTTTTTGAGAAGCACAGAGGGAGAGGAGCTGGTCAGGTCAGTTTAGCTGCTTACAGGCAGGCAGACCCCAAAGGAATCATTCCTAGGCTTCCCCTCGAGATCTTCTTGCCAAACTCAGTGGGCACAGAATCTGTGAGCCAATGAGTAAAATAAATGGGATTCCATTTCTCAGTCCCAACCAGTTCCTGAGAGAAGGAAGTAGGAATGGGAATGGCACTGGAGATGGAATCCATTGGAGCAAACGATACCTGCATACACTGTCTCTTTAGCCTAAACAATTGAACTCTCATGATAAAGCTTTCACTCAAGACCCCTAGAAGACATTAAAATCCAGCCTCAAAAAATGTTGCCAGAATAAGACTCTGGATGAAGCAGACAACAGGTCTTACTTGGTATGACAAATCCTGCTTAGCAACTCAAGGGTTAAGCCTATGAGCCAGAGCAGCAGGCTCTTTGCTTCCTCCCAAAGCAGTAACCCACAAAGCTTCGATGGGACAGTTGTGCAGTTTGTGTCTGTGCTGCAATACCCTGGTGCAGAGGTATTCCTGACACTCTCTTGCCCTTTCCTGCCTCTACTCTTCACTGGAAGGAGTAGGAGGAAGAGGGATTTCCTTCCATTACAAGTGGGCGGAAAAGCAATCAGATGCCCCAAGCCGTGGTACCCATTTAGTCTATAAAAACCTGAACACACAGAAGGGCCTCTGCCTCACACCTCCCCTCAGGAACAAGAATACAATTATCACCAGCTTTTGCACCTGCTGCTGAAGATGTGTTTTACTCTCTTCTGCCATGAGAGTCCTCCCACTGTTTCCACTGCACTCCTTCCCAAACTCTCCACTTTTTCACAGTGGGTCTGGATAAGAAGTCTTGTTCTTGTTTTTCCAGATATGACCCTTCTTATCCAAAATCCCAACCTTATGCCTGAGGATATTACACCAGGCCCCACAAGCTATCCTCTGTAGGGAACACTGTGGATGGCTAATTGCTCTCATGTTCTTCATTTGCTAAGGTATGCCCATCCCAGTAATTCTTAGGGACCAGTGGTAGCTGCCAACTGGAAGTTCTTTGGGTCAGAAACTTCTCAATTAGTACAAGGAAATCACAGCCTAGTGGGAGCTACTTACAATACTGATTTCTAGTTAATAGTAATTTTAAAAGGAATTAATTAAAGGAAATGTCTTTAATTTGTATTACAATCTGTCATTCTGTGTCTTCATTTCCCTTCTGGCCTACAAAACGTCTTTTCATACCTTACCATGTCTCTACCATGCTTCCTATTCATTCCCCAATGTCCTTTCACCAGCCACTTCCCCAAACAGGGCCTTCTCTAATCAGCACTTCTTCAATAAAGCACTTCTGCCTTAGAATCCAGGCAATCATCTTCTTCAAGTTTTCTTCTGTCACCATTCCTTGTAGCCAGCCTTTAGATTTGTTTTCACACCCGCCAAAGGACTTGAGAGTTTGCCCCCACCATCATCTTATTCTTCATTAGTATGTGAGGAGAGCACTGCCACATGAACTTGTATTTTAGAAGAGTCCCTATTACAATTACAGGGAAACCAAGAGATTAGTGAGGAAAAAACGTGCATACATGCCCCTATCCCATGAGAATACCAGTTTCTTCGAATCAAAAACCTGCAAACCTTTTAAAGGATCAGATGCCTCCTTATCTGCAGTCCTTTTCTTTGACTTATTCTCAAAGCAAAGTAGCACACACATGTATGCACGCTCATTTTCTTTCCAATCCTTCCCTCAGTCCTGACCTCTTGCCCTGTTTCAACAGTGGTAACTCATCACTTCACTTTGTCAGGGGTTTGCCTATCTTTCTCCATCTCATTTTGGCCTTTCCAGGGATTAAAGAAATAGAATATCCTAACACCTAGAAATATTTCTATTTTCTTCCACTAAAAATAACATCAGGTGAGGAAAAACTGGGATTGATCTTAGAAGATTGGCAAGGAGACTGTTCCTGGGCCTCTTGAAAAGAAGGGTTAAACTGCAGGAGGGGACTCAAAATTAACCCTTTCACGGTATTATCAACTGCCTTCAAACTTCTAGATGATAGTTTTCAGAGATCCAAAAGGTACAGAAAATCTTTAACTAGAACTGGAATTGAACACGGATAAAGGAAAGCGAAACTAAGGTACAATACTCATATAAACTGAAATATTAATACTAAATTAGTGTTTGTTTTTCTATTTTAGCTTAACATATTCTGCTTTGTTTTCATGGGCGCTTCAAGTTTTCCATACACCCTTCAGTACTTTACTCAAAAAGTGGTATGTCTTCAACTAGAATGTTTGTTTTCTTGGGGGGGAGTGGGTGTGGTGTGTGCAGGGCTTTGGTTGTGGTTGCTTTGGGTTTTTTTATAATCTGTGATTCTGCTCCATAACTGGATGCCCTTGGTCACTGGGCAGAGTGAAATAATGCAACATACATACAATGAGAAGTAACATTAACAGGGGAAACCTGAGACAAGACCACCCTCTGAGCACCCACCCTGGCAGCACAGACGGGGTGAATGCCCTTTGCACAGAGCTACTGTTTGCATAGCATAGAATATCTGTTTGCTGGGCCGTGTTTAGGTGCCTCTCTACACTTATGCAAAGAGCAAGAGGGCATGGTAGCCTTCATGCAGATTTTACATGTGGGCAAGAGGAAACTACCTAAAATTGAGAGCGAGACATCATTCAAATTACCATTTTTTTCCAAGTCAAAAAGTAGCTGTAACTGGCACACAAGCAGCTTAGAGTGCAAGTGGAAACAAATTCCAGGGTGTCATGGTTTAATCCCAGCTGGCAACTAAGTACCACACAGCCACTCACTCACTCCACACACACCCTGCAGTGGGGAATAGAATCAGGAAAAAAAAAAAAAAAAAGTAAAACTCATGGGCTCCAATAAGAACAGTTAAATAATTGGCACAAAATAAAATATAATAATACCAGTACTAATTATTTTACTGCCAGCCTCTCCTCACAATCCACATGTCTTCCTAGCAGCCAGCTGCAGGGGCCCTGTGAACTCATCAGCAAGCACTAGAAACATGCAAGAAGCAATTGCACATCTTTTTCCTTCACATTTGCAATGTAGACTTGCATTCACATTGTGACTGCCCCCGTATCCAGTAGGAGTATTCCACGTGGAAGCACCAAGCACATACATTAATAGGATCTGCTGATTTCTTCTGCTGTGGTAAGGTTCTCCATAGGAACCTCACAGTCCCAGCTATTTAATTTGAAAAGTGTTTAGGAGTTTATTAGTCAAACTTAAAAGAGGTTTGCACAAGCACCTGGGTCCTCTCCCACACTTCCTGACCTGTAGCAGCTTGGAGGCAGAGGACTGATGCAATCCCAGCATTTGAATCCCGGTAGTAAAGGTGATCAAGTAGGTCTTGGTCATGCTGCCAAAGTTTGTGTTTCATCTCTAAAGATTTCTCAAAAAAGTGATATCTAAGAGCTCAAATGCTGATACATAAAAAGAGCACATCAGAGCTTCCTCCCGACTGTAGGAGGCTGTGTGAACGCCTAGCTAGCACACTGAGAAAGATGGGTTTTGTTATGTCTTTTACCCAATGTGTACAGTGTCTTGGAACCATCTACAGATACCTGATTAAGTGCCTAATATGTAACTGTTAATCATTCCACTGAATACCTTTAAATTTGAACAAGGGAATCTCTGTCTTCTAATCAGAATTCAGCCATGCTACTGCACAGCATGAAGAGAGGACAACCACCTTATGTGCAAGTGCCATCAGCTGCCTTTCATTATAAATATTAACTTATAAGACATGTCTGCAAATGGCCACAGGAGCAGAAAGAAAGCCACATGGAAGAGCAAAGGTCACCTGTGATTGTGAATATGAGACATGACTGGAAAATTCACAGTGATCTAGTGAGAGAAAAAAAAAAAAAGGCAAAACGAAACTGCAACAGGACAGAAAAGACAATAAAAATAATTCTTCCTCTAGTCAGATCAGACCACTGCAGATTTCCCACGGGCTCACCCTGACAGCTTTGATACACACACACCAAACAAGTGGGTGATTAATAAGTATAGAAACAACTAATTAAGATTTTTTTTTCCTCTAGACTGAATCTAATAAGTTGAATAATCTAATAAGAATGAATCTAAGAATATAAGTTTCACTTCATACTCAGTGTGAGTGAGAGGCCTATGAACATTAGAGAAAGTACATTTCTTAAATGTAATGCCCATTTAAAAAATCAGCATCAAACACTTTGCATTCACTCACAAGTTTTAACATTTATTTAGCACTTTACAACCATGTACCTCAAACTTCTCTTTAAGAGGCATAAAGGATTTTATGTACTCTTTGCATAGGGTACATAAGGGAAACATAGGGAAACACTAAAGCACAGGACTTGTCTGAAAATATACAGAAAGTCAGTGGTGTAGGCAGAAACTAAATGCAAGTCTCTGCATTACCAGTCTGGATCATGCCATTTCCTCTGTACAGAAGCCAAAGTGCATGTTTAATAAACAGGTTGTCTCAGGTTGTTGCAAGACCTGGGTGAACTGGCACACCGACTTCCCCCTAGGGTTGACATGCAGGAGCAAACATTGCAAAGAACAAAATAAAGCTCTGGTTATTCAGCCAGAAATCATAATTCCATCTTGCGTTTCTGGGTCTCTTATTTTGAAATTTCTCAAAGCCTTTCTTACAACATTGCTAAGTACTATGTGACTGCCAGAGACCTTGAAACAAAAATGGCCATATCAGGTCAGACCAAAGGTCCATCTAACATAGTCTCAAACTTAGGCCAGTAAGGAATCCTTATGTAGGCACACAAAATATGGATATAGTGATATTCTGCAGGAAATATACTTGTATATCCTCTTGGCCTCTGACAAACTGTGATTCAGATATCAAGGAATTCAACAGCCATTGAAGGATCTACCATCTGTAAAGCTGATGGTTTTTGAGCCCAGGTAAACTTTAATATCCCATACATCCCATTGCAAAGAGTTTCACAGGTTTATTTAACATTTAGCAAAAATATATATTTTGCTCCTTTTGAACCAGACTCTTGATAATCTCATTTGGTGTCCTAACTTTTGACTTCAAGAGGGAGAATGAACTTCCATCCATCCCCTATTTGCCCCTTCCATGATGCTCCTGATCTCAGGAACCTCTCTCATAGAGAGAGACTCGGAAATCTTTTTACAGACTAGAAATCTGTAAAAATCGATTTAGTAATTCTTCATACAGAAGTCATTCCTTTTGATCTTCCTTGTTTCTTTCTCAGTACATCTTTCAGCTTATTGTATCCTTTTCAACCTAGGGAGACCAAGCTGCTTCAAACCTTGGAGTTACACCGATTCAAGGAAATATAGAATCATTTAGGTCGGAAAAGACCTTTAAGATCAGTAACGTGTCAAATATAGTCTTATAGTAATGATGTTTGTTTTCCTTCCTTAGGTACTAACTCCTAATATTCAGTCTGCATCTCTCCCTTTCTCTTAAGTATTACTTTATTATTATCTTTACCTATAACCGAGCACAAGTATCATATTTTGGTAGATCTATTATAACTCCAAAACTTTTCTCTTCAGTGTCAGTCATCAATTCTGTCCCCATTCCTTTATACATTAATTTGGGATATTTTTCCCTATGTGTCTTAATTTACATTTATCTAATGTATAACCATAAGTGAATATAATAACCATAACTGAACATAACCAGCCATTTTGATGACCCAAATAATTCCGTTTCATGGGGTTCTTCTTCAACACTATACAGCAACCTTGTGCTCTTCCCACATGGAGCATCCTTAGTATTATCAGCTTAGTTCACCACATCCTCTTCACATTCTTTCCCAGATCATTTGCAAGTATCAGGCAGCACAGGTCCGATTCCTGATCCCACAGAGCCTCCATGGGTGACCTGACCAGTTGCTTGTAGCCCATGTTTGGAGAGTTTTAACCAAGTGTGCCTTGGGAGAACTTCTCAAGGCAGCTTAGGTTCTTTAAAAGCTTCAAGAGAAGAACATTACCAAAGCCATTTGCAAACCAGGCTGAGCGTCCTGGTGGCTGCCAAGTGGGAGTGGCTGCCACTGGAGGAAAGCTCCCAGCTGCATGTGGCATTCCTATTTTCCCTGCCCTCCTGGCTGGGAAAAGAGAAGCAGAAGTCATCCTCCCCTTGTTCTCCATTCCTGCTCTTCCTACTCTTACTTTCCCATAGCTGGAATAGCACTGGCCTTGACCCCTTATCCTTGGAGAGATAAAACGCAGCTTTGCCTGCACTGCCAGGAAGTCCCAGATTCCCTTAGAGCACAGGCATCTGCAGTCCCAGGGAGCACCGGTGCCACTAGAGTGGGTGATGCCCTATGTAAGCGTGTTGATGAGTGATTTTGTAAGAATTATTGCTGTAGAGGTGTGTGACTGTGACCAACTTAAAGCAGAAAAAAATGCTTCACACAATGCTTCACACCTGACTGTGTGGGTACAGCTTTATTATAGCGTAACTTTCATCACCATTCAAACAATCTCCAACTAAGCAAAGGTCTACCAACCCCAGGACTCCTTATTGGTATCTTGGAACAAATAAGGATTGGGTCCAATATCAGTCAGTACAATTAAGTTCACTATCACATTTTGGGTTTATGCATATATAAAAGGAAACATTGAGTGAAACCCTGAGCAGGCTTGTCAGGAAACAAAACCACTCCATTTAACTCTTAGGTAAGAGAAACTTCCTAGGAACCAACAGCACTTTTAGCTCCTCACTGAACTCTCTAAGTGTATCCCTTTCCTAGTGTGAAAGCCCATTGATTCCCCTCTCCACGGTCAGGTTCTAGTCTGCACACAAACTCCTGCCTAATGATTATTTCCCACTTTAAGTTCCACGCATGAGAAACTGTTAAGAAGTAAACAAATAAAACAACAAAACTTCCTAAAATGAAGCGTGGTATAAATGTAACCGTAGGAACAAGGAAGAATTCAAAATATTTTCAATTCAATATTTACTTGTGCCTTCTCTGTCTGAATTCTAACCTCCCATGAAGATGCAGCAGCAGGTCTAGCTGCATGTCAGCCTGTTCCCAGCTGGAAACTACCCAAGGGAGTACCATTTCACCTCGGGAGAGTTCTTCCCCCTCCCTATTTACTGGGTTGATTTTTTTACTCCCAAAACTAGTTTAAGTGTGATCCAGTGGAGACCATTACTTGTGGTGTTCATTTATGGATGGTCTTGGTCTTGTCCTCTGGATTTTTTTTTTTTATCCTTTACAGACAGAAAATAATCTGAGGATTTATGGCATCCAAAGCATCACAGAGTAGCTCCAAATCTCACACTAGAAAGAAGAAAATTTCTGAATAGTACCATCCTGAAATAGCTTAGTGAAGCAAAGTGCCCGCAACAACTTCTGTGCAGGAATGTACTGGGAAAATTAAAGGCAGTGACTACTCTTTATCATCTCAGTGTAGGGAACCACTCAGGATAAGCACAGCTCATCTGACAGAAGCGGTTTTGCAAGTAGTTCAAATTGGAAAGTAACTACCACACAGGGTTGTAAGGCATAAGAGATTCATCTGAAAGCAGGAGAATTAATTGTACAGTTGGTATTAGCATATGGATGAAACACTGCTTTAAAAGTTCAAACAGCAACTGTCAGCTGAACAAAGTTGGCAAAAGAGTAACAAATGAGTTTTGCAATTGTGCTATTTTTACTATGTAATACCAATACTGTATAAAAGAACAAATGTTGTGTATAAGTTCAATGCCAAACCTAAACCATTGCTAACAGTGTTGTTATGATGCAATTAAAATGTCACCATCATTATTTGCTGTAAAGGATTTTATCCCCTTCCCCAAGCAAGTGTTTTCATTACTGGAGTTTTATTAGGCATGTTTGTGAGAAAGAAAGGTGAAGGAATAACTCAGCTCAAATATTTAAAAACATTTAACCATTCTGGCTCATTGACAACTGTATGCTCTCCCTGTGATTTTTTAAGAGCTGCTGACGCCTCATGGAAAAAAACTTTGAAAAACATATTATTGAAAAACAATTTTGCCAATGTGTCATATTTTCTGTCTTATCCCTTCTCTTGCTTTTCACTAGTAGAAGAATCCACATGAAAACAGAACCTTGATTCTTTAGGTAGACAGAATTTGGATCCGAGCTCTGCCAAAGCATGTGGGTGTTTGGATCCTGTCCATTAAAGACATTTAACTTCAGATCCAGGTTCAATCTTCAAAGCTCACAAGAAGTGCTGAGATCCAGGATTTTGTTCTGACCCACCCCTGTTACTAAGAAGTTATCTGCTGTCTGTCTTGTCTGTTAAGCTATAGGCTTCTGCTAAGGATCTCATAGGTGGCTACTGATGTCAACATTTGCTGCCAAATTATAAGCATCAGGCGCTACTGAATATTTGAGAAGGACAGAGAGCCTGAAAAATTAAGGGGGGCAGAAGGGTGGGTGGAATAAAAGGAATTTTCTCTGGTAGTACAGTTGTCTTGAAATAACATAGACTTGGTTTGTGTCTCACGCTGGCATAACTTTTGGACTTCAGTGAAATCACACTGACTGAGTACAAACAAAAACCACAGTCTGTATGAAGCTGAAGGGGGTTTTTTTCACATTCAGTGTGTTGAAACAACACATTCCAGCTCAGACATAGAAACTCCTGCTGCCTTGTAAGCACAGAAAACAGAGATTCACCCCAAATCTCCCACTCTGCAAATTACTGTGAGTGGAGAAGAAGAGCAAGACAAACTTTTTCAGCTCAAAAAGATGCCAAACTGGACATAATTTCAAAATAGAATCAAATTTCAGTATGGCTTTGGCTCTTTTCCTGATTTAGCTATGCTGGGCAGAGCAATGGAAATGCTGGGTAGATACCTTCCTTGGGAATGTGCAAGAGGGCATGCTTTTCATGTGACCTTGCCCCTCTTTTTATCAAAACACTTCTTACTTTCACTGACATTTACCCCAAGGACACTGAAGCAAATTAAGAGAGGAAAACTAGCATGTAAACTGCCTGCCTGCTTCAAGAAAAGCTTTTCATCAGTGGATTTACCAACGAGTGGGATATCTGAGGATAACTGACAGAATTTTAAGTGCCCAGAGTTTGTGTTTTATTGTTGCCAAGTCATAAGACAAAACCCACAAATCTAGGAGAGGACTGCAAAACTAGAATTTTGTGAGGGGCAAGCTGACACCTACCTTTGGGAGAAAGAAGAAAACAGCAACATTACATAAAGCACCCTCCAGATTCCTGAAGTGCCATCCATCTGCCAACCTCTTATATTCTGTAGCACCACAGTTTCAGACAACTTCTCACACAGGCTTCAAAGGGCTAGTTAATTTTAGAGAGAGATGAATTTGTTCACAGAACTCCACTCTGAAGAACCAGTGACTAGCAGCAGTTGCTAGATGAAATGGGAAAAAATTACCAGCAACTCTGCTTCTAGTTCTCCACTGTCTTTCACTTCATGCAGTCATTTACATCTGTGCAAAGCGAACATGTAACACTTTCAAACCACAGAAGCAGTAATTTATACTCACTTCCACTGCATTAGGCAGAAGTCTGAAAAATCAGGCCCTCTCTTACCAGCAAAATGTCCCTGACAATGAATGATGAGTAAAATACAGGCTGTGTAATTCCACTTGTTTTGGAAAACAGTCAATTTAGAAAGGTTACCATAAGACAGCAGCAAAAATCTGCCCCTGAACTCCCAACATCTCAAGCCATAGCCTTGTCAATAGTACACAGGGTGTAAAAGATTATGGCCAGCTCAGGCCATTAGTTTCCTTTCTGGGCAGGAATCCCAGCATAACAGATACTTATGCATATTCTGTCCTCATTTTATCTAATTACAAGTATCTCTCTAGGGATGGGGAGGGTAGAAGAGGTTTGATCACACGATTTTAGGTCACTTATGCAAGGTCTTGCTGGGATATGCATTGATCCAAAGACTGCAATAATATTTTAAAAGTTCCCAGAGTCCTATAGTAAGAAAAAATAAGAATATATGTATCATTTTTTCCTATTTATATGAGTTTGTGAAACTGACCGGTAGAAAAGACTTGAGTCATGTACTGCTATAAATCAGTAAGGAGCATATGGAAATGTTTAAAATGCAAGGACATTGATAAACTATCAATACCAAGTTTTCCTAAACACCATCTGTAAATACAGTCTTTCTTTCCTGTATTATACCTAATATATACATATTTGTGTGCATGCATACTACACACAGTTTTCTCTGAATAAGACCAATAACATCAGAGAAAAATGGAAAAAGGTAATTTTTAAAAAGAATCAACTTTATGTAGCTCATTTGGATTTCTACTTAATGGTTGCAATTCTAGTGAAAAATGCAACATTGTTTCACACTCATGAAATCTTAAAAGCCACATTTAGGCATGATCTAATTAAGTAAACAACTTAATTTTAAACAGAATCACCCCTGCTTTCCCTAGATCAACATGGCCTAAGTCTTCTGCAGTCCAAGAATAGGTACAAAATTGTACAACAATCATCACCACCACGAAGTACCTCAAACCTGTTTCTTATGGATGGGAGGAAAGGAATACAACAGAACTTCGGGAATTTCTTTTAGAGAAAAAGGCAAGAATTGTTTGAAACTCATTTGGAAAGACTGGAGAAGTTATTGGCTGAATAATTGCCTTGGAAAAGGACATCAGAATTAAACAAACACCCTTCAGGAGCAGAAAACAGTAGTAACAGAATTTTAAAAATGGACCCTAAAGGTCAGGAGGTATAGGGAGAATTGCCAAAGTCAAGAGTTAGAACTTGCAAAAGCTATTAAAAAACAGCAATATTCTTCAGGCATCAAAATAAAGCGATCAAAGTTCAGCTGTTTTGCAGTTAGAATGGTACATAGATTAAATGCAATACAGGTACAAGCCAAGAACTAAAGGAATGCTGTACTTCACTGGAATGACTGAGCTGGAAGCCACAATGACAATTGTGCAGTTGTGGGATAAATCCTGGATAATCTCTGCCCAAGAACTGAGACATGAAACCATACATCTACTAGCAAGTTCTTTAAACAGATACTGCAAATCATGGTTGTTACTATATTACCAGAGTATAACAGGCAAAACAAGATACTCATTGTTAACTCATAGAACACAAGCCTTGCAAATTATTTCAGTGAGGCTAACTGAGCTAGAGTTTACTCATATGCAGTTTTTTAAGTGCAAAACAATCAAGAACAGTTTTGAACAATGAAATGACAAAGATGAAAGATTGATACCTTGTGACAGAGTAACTTGACATATTGTTTCCATAAGATATTTTTTAGTTATTTCGAGTTCCAGAGAATGTTTCATACAGTAGTATATGAGAAAATACTGAAAATGGAGAAGATTAGGATTATTAAGAGAACAGTGAGATGACTGAAAAACTACTGAAAGAGGATTGGACACAGAGACAGTAACTGGCTGATGGGAGGTTACTTCCGGAGTTTTGGAAAGGATTGGTCTGGGAGCTGAAATTTCCATTAATGACCTTGGCACAAAAAGTGTGTGTGTTGAGAAAAGTTAGCCACTTACATAAGCTGAAAGGACACCAAGGAAATTAAAAGCATCAGACAAGAAGAATTAGATGGAGTGAATTCAGTACAAATTTCACTTGATAACTTGCAGATCATCATCTCAACAACAGTTGAAAGGACAGAAGAAGAAACTTAACAGTATCAGTCTACCACAGGATAACTATGAATCAGCAGCACTATACAACCACAAACAAATGCAAAAGCAAGGTTTTCACAGAAGAAGTAAAAGATAAAGTTATTGTAGAGGACAAAACATCACCTGGAACAAAGTACAACTCTGTCTACTCACACTCAAGAAAGCTGAACACAAGTAATCCAAGCTGGAGTAGAGACGACAAAAACAATAAGTACTTCAGCGACCAAAGGAAAGAATAAGATAGCACAGACAGTTTAGTATATCAAAACAAAGACTGACAGGGCTTATAATAGTGTTGCACAAATGTACAAGTCATGGTGGAGAGGAAGACGTGGAGGGAGCAATAGTATTTAAACTAACAACTCCATGCTGGCACCAGAACAAGTGAGAATAAACTGGTCACAAGTAGGGCTAGGCTAGGGATTAAAATGCTATTTCCAGCCACCAGAGCAGTGGGTTTTGGAACCCTCCCAAGAGGAGTAATGGGAACAAACAGTCCAAGTAGGGATTTAAGACAAGGACTTTTCAGTTTATGGAAGAGATTATCTGACATGGTACCAGAGGACTGGACATGAGACCCATGAACCCTTTTTTAAACCTACATTTCCATTAACTGAGCCACTGTGGCCAATTTGGTCTTTGTCTTCTTTGGGTCTTGTGTGCTCACACAGGACCCAATTAGTGCCAGCTAGGATGGCAGCCTTTATGATAGAGGTACCTATAGGAACGGAACCAGGCTCACCCATATGCTCAACACAAAAACCATAGAATCCTGCTTTAATAGGCACTCTAGCCCAACCTGACCTTTGATCATAGCACAACATGCAAGGAAATCCTGTTCAAGCCACTCATGGCCCCTTAGGTGCTTTGCCAAGGGACCCCTGGTGCCGGCATACAAACCATTCTTCCAGCGGTGGGTGCACAACTTCCTTCAAAGGTAGTCTGTATCAAACCCCAGGGCTGAGCATCTCCCAGACACTCCAGCCTCTAAGAACTCACTACTCTTTCATGAAATCCTGTTAGCCAAGTACTCAGAGGAGAACTCTGCACTGCAGGTGCTGCCTGGAACAACCACACAAGAACTACTGGCCAGCTTAATGAGGCCTTTCAGACAAGCAAAATTAAAACCCAAGGGAGACAAAATGACAGAAAGCAAAAGAAATATCCAGGTTTAGCAGAATCTCCTCACACTAAGACTGAAATTTTCATGCAGCTTTGGGCCCTATTGTAAAAAGTAGTACTTATAAAGACAAAAGCAATAGGTCAAACTCCTACAGCTCTGAAAATAGATGCATTGGAGGGAAAAAATCTGACAGGTCCTGATTGATAACCATGCTTGAGGGAAGCTGCTAGAGGAAAACTGCTGCAGCAAAGGCTGCAGGGAGTTACTGCTTCAAAACCCTGCTGTGGCAGAAAAGGCACATGTGGCTGCTAGAGCAGGAGATGGACATGGTTAATTGACTGGGAAAGTTTAGCAGAGATGAAATTAATGCAAAGAACTCAGAGCCCAGGCGTGCAATTCTGTTACCAAGGGAAGGAACCATTCGGCTGGAATTGCAATCCATTTTCAGGTCAGAGCCTTTCCCAAAGGCAAAGTGCTCACCCCTCTGTTCCTCTTCTTCTGTTCTGAGGGGTGCATGGAGGAGAAGGCAGTTGGAAATATCCTGTCCTTTGAGGGCCAGCCATGTTTCAGCTTTGCATAGTGTGTTTTGCAGTGAGGAATTCAGAAGATGTGTCAGGAGACAGCTTCTTCTAACCCTATAACTTTGTGGATAAGTTGTGGAAACAAAACTAGAAAGTTAATAATAGGGGAGAAGGGAATTTACTTTCGGATCTACTCAGCAGAATGAGTACCTGTACCTGAACCAGATATGTTTGCAATCTGGTCAGATGAGAATGGCAAGAGTTAGTTACTGTGGAATCACAGCAACAACACAAAAATATATATTCGAACAATTATTTTTTAAATAAAGCTGACTGCAGAAGAAGATAGGAAAGATACAAACACACACCACAGACCAGATGACACAGATGATCTTATGCAGTGATGTGCTGCCAACATTTTGATAAGTAGCACCCATGACCGTATTCCTTTCAGATGGTGTCTCATTTTCCTCAATAAGGATGGACTAGGTCTGGGAACTTCTTAATTTCCTCTGCCATTTTAATAAAGGGGCTTTAAATACACACATTTACAAGTAGCCACATAAAACTGTTCTCACACCAATGACTTTGAAATCATACTGAACAGACTGTTGCACAGCATTTATGTTTTGAAATGCAAAAGTTCTTGCCATTTGGTTCATTTCCATGGTAAAGTCTTTGCATACCAAAAATGCCTTTATCAGCTCTGGGTATAAATCATTGCCATTAAAGATGGTTCAACAATAATTTTTGGTGAACCTCTTCCATCAGAACCAGGCAGACAGTCTTAACACATTTTTTCAGCCCTCAGCTTGGTCATGAAAGCACTACCAAGGAAGGATTCCCACTCCCCTTCAATACATCACTCTTATACTAATGCTCAAAAGCAAAGCAATCTTGAGTCAGTGGTTGATGGTGTGTCTAGTGTGACCATCACCAAGTCAGTGCATGCCATTCTTCCCACAGAAGAATGGAGGAAATTACACCACGAAAGGGACTATGATACTTAATTAAAGATGATTATAAAGCATTTTTCTGCCACAAAAGTGACACGTACTCTACATTACAAATAACATATCTTTTCTAATTCTTTCATGTTGGAATCTCCTAAAATCCGCATTGTAGGATATGTAAAGGGGAAATTCCAGGTGGAAGAAATTGCATATAGCTGCTTTCTGCTCAGTTTGAAGAAATTTCATTTGGTAGAGCTACTCATGATAGGCCAAGGAGGACTTTTGCAAGTAAAGAGAGACTCTCCCTTAGAACTGTATTCATACATAAGTTAACTACCTTTTAGCAACAGTCAGGCTAGGCAGGCAGAGTAGAGAAGTCACTAGAGTTAAACCGGACTATGACAATGAGTTCATTACTTATCTATGTCTTACAACAAGTCAGGGGGCAGATTTAATTTAGTAGACACTCGTCTGCCATGCTGCAACCACAAAACAAAGCTGCCTCTCCCTGTGCATAGAGGCAAGTCACTGAAATGAGCCTTGCTCCAAGACAGTCCCAAAATGCATCACTTCATATTCCCCATCCATGCATCACCTCATAATCCCCATCCTCCTCCAAAACACTCAGGTAGATCACAGAGAGTCAATCCTTCCAGTCCAGAAGCCATTAAAGACTCTCCTCCTCATCCTGTGTGAGGGCCCTGAAACAAACCTTTCATTTTGGGAAATGACTCAGGAAGGGCACGTGAGGAAGCAGAGGAACAAACACACATAAGGTGGATATAAATCCAGATAAAGTATTATAATCATTAAAGGGTTGCTTCTCCCTGAAGGTTGGCAAAACGAAGAGAGTTAATTAAAAGCAATCTCCACACAGTGCTGAGCCAGCCTGCCCTGATAAATCAGCAGGCAGGACTGCGCTCATAGAGGTCAATGGGGGAAAGAGGTTGGGAGGCAGGGGAAAGCAAGGAGATAATAAAACATTTAGCTGAAACTACTGACAAAAACAAACTGGATCTGGTGACAGAAAATGGAGAAGAGTTTTCCACGTATTTCCCCCAATGACACTATTTTGTTAGATTTCAGCCTTGGGAATGCCTGTTTGCCACCGACATAACACCAGTAACCTGACTGAGTTCCCATTCACTTGTATCAGCACAGGAGGAGAGAGAAGCGAGAAGCTTTTGGGGCCCCATCCTGCCTGGGGAGGTATTAACATTGCTTTCATCCACATCCCATTAGATCACTCACTCAAGGGTAACATCACCAACATTAACAGAAACATCAGTTTTGAAGAACACATCCTAAAAATTAAAGCATCAGTCAGATGTGACGAAGCAGTAGAAGTTCCCATCACCAACCCTCACCCATGACATCTCACATACCTCTTAGCTTGTAGACCCCAGCTATAAAAGGTACTAACCTCTGAATTAAAATTGTGATCCTGATTTAATCCACATTTCCCACCAAAAGGTGTATGTTAGTGAACATAAAACTTTGAGAATAAACAATCCATAAAAAACACAAAAACCTAGAGTCTTCAAAGTGGCTTTTCATAGTTCAGAAAAAAAAAGGCAAAAGCAATCAGGGTAAGCTTGTAGATACAAGTGAGTTCATGATATGATTTCTGATATTGGACACTGAGTAGCGATTTTTCTGAACACTCAGGGGAGCAGCCTCATACACTATGCCCACCAAAGGAATTTAGCAGTAAAATAGTTTTATGAACCACTGTTTCTATTATTCCTTATTCAAACTGCACTATTGACTAAACACAGTCTTTCAGGAAACAATATTGAGACCAAAATACTTGAACAGTCACAAATCCATGAATTACTTTATTCAAAACTATTCTTGAAATGGAAGTGGAATGAAAATATAGACACTATTTTTCCATTGAAGAAATAATACTAACTTCGTGTCTCCACTTAAGTTTCTTTTCCACAGTGTTCACTGGATAGTGAATTATCAGGCTATAACTCCAGCCACTTGCATTTGTCTCCTGAGTCTGTGACTAGTCACGTTAGGTTGTAGATCCACAAGAATACCAGAAACTCCAAAGTTCCTAGAACCAGACTAAAAACTTCACAGCCCTGCAACACAAAGCACTGAACTGGTGTTCACTTACTCTTCCAAAACATGAAAAGCACCCAAAACATTTTCAAGAGGGAATTTTGTTCCAACAGCCATAATCTATCTTCCTGTGGCTCTCATGAAGCCAACTCAAAGCATAAAAGCAGCATAAGCACTGTACTTTGCATTTTGGCAGAAGTAGCATGCCCGCATCTGATCAGATCAAATCAGCCCTGCCAGATGATGCGGTAGGGCAGGCTGGAATTAACCAACTCAGGGCATGGCCTTATTTCACTGCTCTGCACCTGATTTTCTCTGCACCATCCAACCTATTTAGATATTTGAGAACTAAAAGGCAGGAAGCATGAAACTATGTGTTGGTAGAAAATTTAGCACAATGTCTTAACAAAGGCTTTGTATCTTGTATCACAATCAGGAATCTGAGAAAAAACAAGGGGGAGAAACTATAAGTTGCATAGAGTTCCTTTCTTTAGCATACAAAATTTCGTATATGTTACAGTTGGAACTTTATATTCATTTATGAAAATTACCAGAAAGTAAGTAGAGAGTATCAGACTAATACAACTCATGACTTTGTGTGAATGGAGAGACGATCCTCAGGTTGGATCAGTTCTGTCACAACAGACTGTGACATTAAATATCACTTCCAGCCTTTCTCACCAGAAGAACACTGATGTAGTCAGAGTCCCCATCAACACCTGAGCAGGAGATTCTCTCCCAGCTACAGCTCAGCAGTACATGAAATTAATGCATCAGGATTTGGCAAGCACACGCTGCTGATCACAGCCACCTAGTGCACACTCATCAGTACCCATCCCTCCCCTGCTCTAGCTGCTCCACTGGCTCCCTGTGAAGCCTCCCCTCAGACAAGGCTGGAGTGCCAGTAAAACCTTCCATGCAGCTGGATCATAACTCTGACCGCACCCGGCTCAGCCAGGTAACCTGAAAACTGAAACACATCCTCCTGCTATTCCCATACTGGAGGGGATGGCGGTGTGAGAAGGATATTTGCCAGCAGCCGTTGAGACACTGCATTATTCTTTTCTGAGACATCTGCTGGGAATCTGTGGTTAAAATATGCTCTGCTGGGAAATAAACCATATATAACTTTTTTTTTTAAAGTATAATGCTTCTAATAATTTAGGCTAATAAAGATAAATAGGGATTTTAAATTTTCAGTATTCAAGTACACACTTATGATATTTGCATTACATGTCTCTCAGTTTGGACAGTAAAAACACACTATGCAGTTCTCTTCTTTCTTTTGAAATAAAAAAGAAGAAAAGAAAACCACTTTCTGCTTCTCATGTACTGGTCCAGTGTATACAGGTTTGTTCCACAAATTGTAGAAAAAAATTTTTTCAAAAAGTAAGAAGCACTTCCATCTGAAAATTTTTGTTTCTAAAAAAGAAAAGTATTCTAAAAGTATTCTTAAGTTAGTATTCGAAATGATTCCTTTTAGATTGTGTTGATGAGATAACTTTCCTTTTAAGAAACAAACCAGTGCAAAAACTGAGACTGCCACAAAGGAAGTGATTAACCCTCCTCAGTCTCTGCATCCTGGACAAAATTGCCAGGCAAAGCCAGAAGAGCAGTACAGTCCTAATGAAGCCCTCAGAACTGGCCTCAAGCAACGTTGCCTTGGTGCTGCTTGTCTGCACATGGGAGTATGTCACCCCAAACAGGGAAGCCTCAGATCAGAGGTTGGTCTCTCCAAGGGAAAAAAACATCAACTCCCGGAACAGATTCATTCCACTCCTACAAGTCCTCGGGGATAAACAATACAGGAATGGTTCTTGCTCAAGGCAACATCACGTACAGACAACACAGTGATGAGCCCAGAATAAATACCAAGATTGTAAAATTGATCTACTGAGCAAAGAAATTCAGCTTTGACATGAAAGACAAACCAAAGCAAGAAAATTCCAGATTCGGCAAATTACAGTCCTAAAAGAAGGTTTATTCGCAGCCAATGGGGGCTTTGGAATGTCTCATTTCAGGACAGCAGAGGTACAGCCAACTATCATAAGCTGCAGAAGACAGATATACAAGATGGACAAAGTCTGCTCTTGAGAGCAACCTTCAGATATCATGCTTCCAGTTTTAGGAAAGCAGAGGAAGAAATCAATTTTCATTAGGCTCCACAAAGGATGAGCCACATTACCTTCCCCATGACTCAGACTGACACAGATCCCCACCTTGCTTTGTGTACCTTGCTTCTGCGTAAAGTATTCCCACTCGGACACTGTGAATCCTATCTAATGGGTATCGTGCTTCCAGCCCATTGAACATGTGCTTACCTTGAAATTATAACACCCTCCAAAAAATCATACCTTTGGGCCTCTGTAGCACAACCCAGACAGTTCAATATTGCTTTCACACGCCACAAATAATATGTTTTAAAAACCTTTTCTTCAGTGGCAATTTTGAGATACAACCTCCATCTATCCACACAACTAGACAGACTGTGAAAGACTGAAAGACCAACAAAACAAAATTACAAAAGCACTGCAACAACTAATCACGCATAACTGACTGGTGGAACCAGACATAACACTGTAACAAGCCACATGCCATTTTTAGAGCCTCTAATATTCAAAACCTCAGGTCTTCTTAACTTGCCTTTTCTGCCTTCCAATGACTTTGGTTTTATGCTTATATTTCCCTGTGTAAACACAGTAACATTCATCCCCTGTTTTCTCTGAAAGCTGCTGCTGAGATATTAGAAAATATGGTTTTCATGTGGACAACAGTTTTGATTGAAGTGTGTCACACTAGGGCTCATTTATGTTTTTTGAATAACATCAGAACCACACTGGAATTGCTGTAGAGATTTTGGTACATGGTTTAATGTGCCAAACAAACCCTGTTCTGTCAAGCAGAAGAAAATTCCCTTCTGCAAGGCCACATTAAAATCACCTCCACATCACTTGTAAACACTGAACTGGCAACCTAACTGTCTGTCTATTTTATTGCTTCCACCTGCTGAAAGCAGCACTGCACATTATACTTTTACTTTAATATTAAAAAATCAGCAACCAGATGCTTATGCAACAACATCCAAAAAAAAAAAAAATCAGTCTTCATCAACACTTAATCAGGACATAGGGCTGTTTCAGGGATGTGTAATGGGATACAGGACCTTCCAGTTAAGAGTCCCCAGCCTGAGTTCAAGCCAGAGTAATCACTAATGAAATACTCTTGCCATACAAGACTCCAAGACCCACGCTGGTCTCTTGCCAATGTGAAACAGGGATGTGAACACAGACCACTTCTTCACAGGTGTCTCATGACACAGGATTCATCATCACAAGGAAGGTCATTTGGCAGCCCAGAGGTCGGAGTTGGCTGTCAAGGCAATTTTATCTGAGAAGGTACAGCAATTGAAAACCCAACTGCTGCTGTGTGTTTGCAGTGGGAATGCGGAGACAGACAAGCCTGGTAGAAAAGCTCTAGCACTGTGCACAAAAATCTGCAATGATCTGTTCCCCAAACACCTGGCAGAGAATAAGTGTCCCCAAGCACGTCAAGTTATCCAACAATGCAGTCAGCATGTAAGTGAGCTAGCCTACAGCTGAGCCTGAGTTAGCTTCTTTTGTCCCAGAGGCTGTCCTGGGCAAAAGGGAGAGCACCAGCACTGCTGAACTACTGGAAGGCAACAGCCCCTCTGGTGAGTGTCCAGGCACAGCGTTATGTGGCATGAGGTCTCTCACACGCTGAAATGGCAACAACCTAGCCTAGGTTCCACTTAGCATGTTTAATTGACTACCTGAAATGAAGTCATTCGTGGGAGTAAAGACAGAGAAGGGGCGGGAGGAAACCAGCTCTGCTTCTAGACAAGACTGTGTAAATTACAGGGTCTTAATTACATTAAATGCATTATGGTACCATATGCACATCACTAATAAGGCAGAGATGGAGGAAATGGGACTAAATGCTAAAACAGGAAGTTGAATGCCTGCATTCTAGACTTCATCTTTTAGAGACATTCTGAACCACTTTGTCCTAGTTTAGCCATCCATAAAACAAAGGCAATAATCCTTTCTTCACAGGGGCGGTGAGAGGTTTAATTAATTAATGTTTACAAAGTCCGTTGAGATTTCTGACTGACATTTGAAGTAATTCAGAATACTTTTTAAATGCATTTGTTTCTTCTACCGCACCACTCAAATGTCTTCATGTTAAAATATCCAAAGGAGAAGAAGATGGAAACAAAAAATATGGAGATACGTACACAAACTAGTGGGGAAAAAAACCACCACCAACAAATTCAGCACTTGAAATCCACTGATGTCCCATCAAAGCTGTCAGAATAGTGGCATTTCTACAGATGAAGAAACATGCACTTGTCCAAACACCCACCAACTTTACCTTGCAGATCTGTTAAACTTAGATCTCAGATATTTTTGTCTGTAGCACCATGTTGGTAAACAACAAGCTAATAAACAGCAGAAATAACAGGCAGTCACAGCAGGTTGATAGCTTCACCAGAGGAAGTGAAGGGGGGAAGAGCAAAGGGATGAAAGCACCAAAAGAGAACCAGAAAGTGGTTAGAGAGTGCTGGACAGAGAAAGAGGCAAGTTGAGTAAAGAGAAGCCAATCATTAATAAGGGACTCCACGCACTGAGCTATTCTATGAAATGCATTCCCACAGATGCTCAGGTACTGGAATACATTATTCAGGGAGACTAGTCTAGCATGAACAAGGCCACATCAGTGTCCAAGTGCCAGAGACAAACTGAATATTGGACACTCTTAAACGCACAGGCACACACAAGGAGCTGCTTGATACCTGCGCTGGGATTTCTCAGCCCCTACATTGTCCCCCATCTCGGAGCAAAACCTTTGTGTGGCCGGTTTCTGTAGGGGGCGTTTGTGGGTTCTGAGATACAATCAAAACGCAGACAGAGGAAATGCAAATGTCATTCAGCTCCCGTTCATTGTCAGGAAGGACACATGAGGATAAACCACTGTGCACTGCCTCCCTCCCCTATTATGTGTCCTACTGCTTTTGTCCTAATTTATCCCATGCATAATTTATTTACATGTGTATTGTTTCCCGATCAGCAACTTTAAAGAATAAGTGAAAATTATAAAATGTTTTATTAAACAAGTTGTCAACAAAATTGCAGACGGTGTCAGACAGCCACTACCAATTCTGCTTCCTCCACATAGCCTTAGTACTTAAGGCACACAGAGAAAAGCGAACCCAGCACTTGATGTCTATTGTTTCCTCCTCTCACACCCCCCAGGGGCGAGGGGAGGAGAAGGGAGCTAATTATAAATGGCCTCATCCTGTCCTCCCGACTTTAGCAGCATGGGGATCGGGCCCCGATTCATTTTGGCACAAGCAGCCCTTCGGCAGGATCCGCCGCGACTGCTGGGAACCCCACGGTGCCACGAAGTGCGAGGTGAGGCGGCAAGGTCCCGTCCGCCGGCGGGGTGGGGGCCGGAGCCGCCAACCGTGCTCCAGTGGCCGTAGCCGCTCCCGGGAGCTCCCCGCCTCCCATCCGCCGTCCCCAGAGGCCACCGAGCCCGGGCTTCCCCGCTACCGGTAGTAGCCGAGAACGGCGAACACATCCGCGGCTGCTCCGTGCCCAGGTGCGGAGCGGGGCGGTGCGGCCCCGNAGAAACCGCTCTCGCCTGCAGAAGCGTCAAAGCTGCCGTCGAACGGGGGGGGGACACTGCCTCTTCCGCGCGGTTTTCAGAGCGCCTTCAGTCCCTCGCCACCCACCCACGAGGACGCTCGGGCTTCTTTGATTAACCCCCCTGCAACTGCGCTCCCCACTCCCCGAGGATTTTGATACCGGAGAAGGCGAGTAAATGAAAGCAAAGGTTTTTCTGCCAGGACGGAGCAGAAAAGCTGATAAACATGTCAGCACCCCTTTCCAGCTCGAGGCTTTCGTTCCCCTCCGGATCGCAGAGAGACAGCAGCAGAAATCCCTGGAAAAACCTTCAAGCGTTTTTCCAACTCCAGCCGGAGAGACTCGAGTTGGAAAAAAAAAAAAAAAAAAAGAAAAGAAAAAACCTCGCAGCCCTAATTTCATCTCACAAAACTCAAAGGTATAAAAACACCCACTCAGCGCAGCCAGAAAGTGCAAACGAAGCGTCACCGCCAGGTACTCTGCTTCCCTGCTTTACTAGCAAGATCGCTGCCCCCGTTAGCAGGGAAGTCGTTTGAAAAAGGTTAAGACAGCTCCACTCCCCACATACGGTGCCAAATCCCACTCTCCCTAATGCCTTCAGGGATTAGCGGCGTGCGCTGCAGACCACAAGGAAAATAAAGGACGCGATCCAGAAGACGACAACCGGCTCCAGCGGTGCCCCTCAGAAATCAGCCTTATTTCCAGACCGGGAACCCCGGAATACCTCCGCAGCAGAAGTACCTGCCCCCTCCCTCTTTCCCTCCCTCTCTCAAGCTGGTGTCAGACCCCGTCCGTGCAGCCCTCGGAGGCTTGTGCCCGCTCTCAAGATGGAAACACAATCAACTCTCTTTGCCACTTTGAAAAGCGAAAGCCTGTCATATGCAAAATAGATCTCCGGACTTCCTGCCTAAAATCAGCGACCGGCAGTCCCGAGTCATTCATTTCACCCAAGTCTGCTTCCCTCCCTCTCCTCTTCTCTCCCTCTCCTGCACGAGCGCCGAGGCGCACCGGCAGAGCCCCCGCTACCCCGCTTCCCAACCGCCCAGCCAAGAAGCGAGGGGGGTCGCTTCGTCGAGACATCCCAACTCCCCAAAGATTTGCGGAGGCAACTCCGAGTGGCGGTGGGAGCGCGGAGGCACCGCGCACCGAGCGCCCCCGCGGGCCGGTCCGTG
>VZTN01029240.1:57197-122066 GCA_013400515.1 Erpornis zantholeuca | reverse complement strand
CCGGCCTCAGCCCCAACGCGCCGCGCCGGGAGAGGGAAAGCCGGGCTCGCTCCTCGTCCCCTCGCACCGCCGCCGCTGTCCCCCTGTTTCCCAGGCGGCGTGCCCCGCCGGGTGACCGAGCCCGTGCCGCCCGCTCGCTCCGCACGCTGCCCAGCAGCGTCCTTCCCGCGCTGCTTCCCTTTCTCCACAGCCGCGCTCCCCGCCAGGTCTCCGTGAGCCGCCAGCTCTGGCAGCGGCTTCAGGGCAGCGCCGCTCCCGCTCCCCCTCCCCCAGGAATTTCCCTCTCCCTGTCAGTCATCCCGGCCCGCAGCCCCTGCGCCCTTACATAACGCGCGGCGGCCGGACCGCCCGCCCGGCCCTATACGGCCCCGCTCTTCTCTCCCACGGAGCAACTTCTGGCGCGTCGGCAGCCGGGCCCCCGTCTCCGTCCGGCACAGGGAGCCGGGGGGGGAAGAGCCCTGACCCGCCTTTCACCGGACATGCAGCCCTGCAATGAGACAGGAGCCGGAGGCTGGACCCCGGAGCGCGGCAGGGAGCAGGCAGAGCCCATTCCTGGGGAGGCAGCGAACTCCAGGAAGTCCGGGCTTACCTGCAACTAATTAAAGGAGCTTGCGAATGAATTATGGAGCATGACCCAAGTGACTTAAGAGGTGCCAATCCTGATCTCCCACTGAGAAGTAAATCCACTGAAGTTCACGAAATTGCTCCAGTGTAAATTAGACGCAAACAAGAGCAGAATCAAACAAAGAAGTTTTCTCCTTGTCTGATAGTAATGTCAATTTTGTCAGCTCATACTTTTCTCTCTCTCTCAAAGGTCTTGTCTCCCTTCAGGCATCCTCTACCCCTCTAAAAAACACAAACAAGCATCACCAAAACCAAGCTCGCATTCTTTGCATCTATACAGCCAGAAGAAACTCAACTAAAGACAATTAAAACACACTACTGTCAAAGCAGTAAAAGGGAGGAAACTAGAAAAACAATTTGATTCCCAACAAATAAAAGAATGGAAGTAGAGATGTTTGTGAGATGTTTGTTAAAAGAAACAGAAATAGCAATCTTCCTGAGTTACTGGGCTGAACTTTATAAAGTAAAGACAACCATAATCTCTCTTGCTCAACTTTTTTACAAAATAAAACTTTCCAGTACTGGGGCAAAAGAGAAGAAGAATGGAGAACAGAAAGATTATAATTATTACTCACAGCGAGGACAGGGATACAAGTGTAATGCAGCAGTTTCCCATTCATTAAGGATTCATCAGAAGTTTGCAAAAAGTTAAATTTTAAGGTCTGTTTAGGGTCCCTCTTTCTAAAACATTGCCTATTCCAACTTCTAGGTCAACTTATGTACTGTGCCAGGCATATATCCCTGGAGGGAATCATCTCTTCCATCAAAGCAATCTAAGCCATTTGGTTATAGGCACTGCTTAGGAGAAATAAGCTTTTTCTCAGCTGGAGAGTTGCCAAGATGCTGAGATCTATCCCAAAACAGTTCTGGGAAGCAATCTTTAAGAACATTTCCATTATCATATTACATTATATTATTTAAAATCGTAGTGGTCCAGGTGACATTGAATGCGACTTCAGACCCTCCTGCTCAGTACTCTCACTGCTCACAGGAAAAGCTAACCACAAACTGCCGACTTGTCAGAAGCACACAGTTGATGTGTGCACTGCAAAGAAACAAACAGCATAGCATGCACCTGAACCAGCGACCACGGACTAGCAACCTACACCCCATCTCGCTACTAGGAGGATTTCTGGCTCAACTTCTCTTGATGCTCTGATATTTGCTTAATGGCAAACACTTGAGCACTTGCCCATATGATGGGCAATATTCGCTTGTGGGATAAAAATGATTTTGCTTCACACATAAAAAAAAACAGCCTAGGACTGTATCACACTGCAGAACAGGAGACAGATTTGTGTTACTGAGAGAAGGTACCAAAATCCAGCCAAGCTCTAGAAAGCCCTGAGATCTTCTAATGCAAACTGGTGACATTTTCAGATAATTAAGAAACCCTGTTTGAGGTCATTTTTAGGAGTTTAATGAGTCCCTCTGGTCCTGTTTTGTTGGATGTATAGGCCCATTCCTGCTCTGCAGGCAGAGAGCTCTTGGTGCAGCTTGGCAGGGAATGTATTGCAAAAACGGGATTAAACCACACATGCTTCCCTGGCTGCGCCTGTATTCAGACACTGGGCCTTTATCAGCTACCAGCAAAAGCAACAAACAGTGAGAAGAGGCACAGATGACCTTGGATTGTTGATGGCCTTTTTCCCAGGCAGACCCCACGTTCCTGGCTAGGAGAACCAGTCAACAGCACTGCCTTGCTCAGAGGAATCTCCAGGACGCCCAAGGACAGAGCTGCCATATCAGAGCAGTGGGAAGTCTCACCCGCGGTAACAAAGACATCAGGCTTTGCTCACATGTCCATATAATTTTCCCATAGTGTGTTTCATGTAGAACCCCACAACAGTTAGATTACCATTTTAGGTGAAAGAAAAGGCACAGAGCACCGACAGGCATTTCACTTATGATGAACTAAACTTGTTTACATGTTCACTATTTGCAAGCAGGGGGAACATCACAAACCTATATTAATGAAAATTTTATGCCACACCATAGTTACCTCCATTTTCACATATACACCAGTCCATCATTGGTAGATCATTTATGACCAAAATTTTAAATCAATTTCTCTCCTAATTTTAGTATACTGTAAGTCACTAATCAGTAATAATACTCTTGTTTTACATCCTACAGGACCAACACAGATGAAACACACTCAGTTACATGTACATTAAATTATAACATCAGGATTTTTACATTTGTATGTAAATAGTTTTATTCACACTCACCTGAAACATAGCAAGGAGGCTGCAAGAAAATATAAATAATTTAAAAGTATATGGCATAAAAAATGCTAGGTGGGCATATTCTTAACAAGAGCTTGCCAAATGTTTGGACAGCCAACACATACATTTTGAAAAAGGAAGGTAAATTTTGAGATAAATCTATTGGGGTAACATCTAGAGCATTAACACAAGGCCTAAGCATCTGCATCTATAGGGTTAGAGTGAGCAGGGCTTTAGAACCACCTTGCCTCCAGCCCCTCATACAGAATTGCAGCTTGTCTCTAGCCAAGTAGAAGAAACACAGTGTCATATCTTCTCAGTGTAATGGGAAGTGTCATGTCTCATGGACTAAAACGCTGCTCTTCTGATCCACCTCTATTTCAAACATTTTTACTATTTACATGACACAAGTGCATTGATACCTTTTGTGAGGTCTCAACAATACTCCCATTCCCCCTGAAAAGCCTTGTTTTAGCTGACAATATTTCAAACTGTGAAAGAATTTTTACCTTGTATTTATTATCTTCTGCTTTCCTTTTTATCTTGTTAAGTTTCAACATAGAGTTGCTATTTTCTGCAGGGAGGGAAAGTTAGGTTCTTATTATACATTCCTCAACTCTTGTGAATTGGAAAATGAAACAAACTAGACACTGACATTAAAAGACACAAATCTAATTTTGCTGTGGAGTGAAACATAGAAAACAAAGCTGAAAAAGAAGTGGCTTGTGGTAGATTAGCAAAGGTTTAATATTCTCAGATATTTCCAGTGATTTGCGATTTTCTTTTATTCATATATATTAATATTCAAAGTATCAGATTCATATAGCTCTAAATAAGATTGTGCTGTAATGTAGCTTGTTACAGCAAAACAGGGCCCCACATGCATAGATATCCTGCAAGAGATTTGAAGCCTTAACCCCTTTTTATTTATTAAAGCTGTGCAGGCATCTCTCAAACACTGTTTCTTGTCAGCCCTCCTCCTCCCTTTCTTTGATCTTTACCAATAGTTGCTTAGCTGAAAGAGGAGGAAAAGATATCAGAGTGTCAATGTTACAGACTCAACACCAGCCTTCTACAAATGCATCTCCAAAAAAATTTACATAGTCAGCATAACAAAGATAACTATGCAGCTACACAGTGTAAAAATTGGCACAAACAGTCCATTCTTCACAACTTTGGGAATTATATTCATGAAAGGGACCTCATTTTTTTTTTTTTTTTAAGCAAAATTTCCCCTCTAAACTATAGCAACAATTCTTGGATGTCTTTAGTCTGTCTTGATTTCAGGCCTGATTCTGATTACCCAGTTTTAATTTTTGTATGCACTATTCCGTTTTCTATCAAGTACACCTGAATTACTCACATATTGATGCCTGGACTCAAACCTCTTTATTTTTTAATGGGATGTTCTGATAAAATAAATACATTTTAACACTAAAGAAGAGTCTCTACTGGTCTCAATCTGAAGCTTTCAAAAATTTGGGGAGACGGAAGTTTTATAAGTTTCCAGAGTCTGGCTCAAGTCTGTCCCCAGTTTAACAAACTGCTGAGAATCCGTTTAGTGTGGCTGCCAAAAGATTCTTTGTCATACACTGTTTTTAAATTTCCTCAACAATAGAAAATAATGTTATGAACAGGCTGCTTCAAAAGGAGAGTACAGGTCTTTCTGGTAGCCACTGCAAACCCACAGTAATAGTAGGAAAAGGACATATGCTCTGATATCTTTTTCTCCTCTTTCAGCTAAGCTCTGTGTCTCTAATAAAACAGACACATGTTCTGAAGAACACACATTCAGTAAGTATGGTTGCCCTGTCCTTGAGTGGAGTCATTGGTAAAATTTAGATGGGACAAAACTGAGTTCCCATCATGAAGCACATGATTTACACGCCCAGAGACACGGGTCTGTCTGCCTTATTCCTTGAGTAACTAGCTGGGGGGAAAAAAAGGAAAAATAAAAGGAAAAAAAATAAAGTAAAATAAAAGGATAAAGAAGAGAAATAAAAGAATAAACTAAAGTATAAAGAAAAAGGTGAACCCTTTGGGAGTCCTTTTCACTCCTTCCTGCATTAAAGGTAGGAAAAATTGTTTTTACCTTACATCCATCAATGGGATACAGAGGTGGTACCTTGACTCATCTGAAATAATGCTGTCTCCATCCTCATATTCCTAGTGCAAGGATAAAATTGAGTTTCTAAGGTGACTTAAACCTTGCAGGGAGCAGGTGGTAAGTTTTGGGAAACAATCAATAGATAATATGAACTCCCTAGAAAAGTTCCTCATTGCTACTCTGAATGGAGTCCAGGGATACTGTCTACCTATGGCTTTAACCACCTTTAAACAAAAACTTCAAATGTGGTCCCAAAAGTGGTACAACATTACTTCCTCTCGGCCACAAGGCAAAATGGAACATAATACTTGGCTAATCAATCTTATCTCTAATAAGCACAGACCACACAATATGATTCTAAGACTGGTTTAACATTTGGATTGAGCATAATGAATAGCACCCTACCTGAGAAAATTAACAGCTGAGAAAAACAAACTACCAAACTCATCCAAAGAAAGTGCTAACTTTGAATCTGCTGTTGATTTGAACAGCTTCACCTTTCCTTCCTTACTGATGACACCATCTCAAAGAAAGGAAGGAGTATTTTGCTGTGACTATCTGCTTACTCCACTATGGAGGGGTTTTTTTTTAATAGAGTAGGCAGAAGTGAGCTGTCCAGACACAGCTTAAATGTAATGAGTGCAATTGGGGTTTTTTTCAGTATTCAAACTTTCTTATTTACAGAGTGAATTTTGGTCTTTGGAACAAACACTATCATTAGGCTGCTTTGTAGCACATGCAGGAGTTATACAGCTAACAACACCACCAGTCTTTTTAACAACATAGAAAATTAGATTCAGCATGCAAACATCTCACCTGCTAATGTGGGTTTTTTTTAGTTTAATATTATTTGTGAAATTCTTTTAATTTCAAGGGATATTTAAAATAATTTTAATAGCACCTTCAATGGTTTCACCTCCTCTTCCAAAATAATTGTAGTACTGTGTTCTTTATTTTTTTTTTCTTTCCTTGTGTATTGTTCCATTATTTTCAAAACAACCTGCAACTTAAAATATCTTCAATTTTGTAAAAATTTAAAGTAAGAAAAATAAAATGTGATGGGTTGTTGCAGTGGAAAGAAAAACATTCACATAAACAGCAGTTTAGAATTAGTGAGGGGATAAGAAGGCACTAGCTCATTTTATTGCATTGATTGGCCAAACACCAGAGGAAAATGGTAGTAAGGGGGAAATAAGACTATTTTAGCTATGTTTTAAATCCTGCCAAATAGAAACAGCTTCAAAGTGCCACAGAATCGTTCTTCCATTTCCCATCCAACTTTACCCTGGTAGAGGAAAAAAACAACAGAAAGGTGTGGTTTGACCTGCCAAAAATACCAGTTTATATCAACTTTAAAAGTTGATGACTGCAAATTTCAGTGGACAAATGCAGTACTGGTATCACATAAAATGATCCTGGGAACCCATCAGAGTCATTTATTGCCATCAATGTCACAATGGAGCCAGCCCTGATTTACTTGATCCCAAGCCTCTCCAGGTGGAGCCTGTGGAAATGATCTGATACAAACTTCCCCAAGCCAAACAGGATCTCAGATCAGAATTCAGAATAGTTTTGCTGGTAGTTTTTAATAGAGATAACCACATTGGTAAAATCTATTACATAAAACCAGCATTGCCACAGGCAGTGTGTTATTTGTTAGGCTTTTTTGTTTGCTTCTTGTTTGGTTGGTTTTTAAGCAAAGGTGGATTAGCTTTGCTGTCAGGACACATCCTTTGAATGCAGTAGCCATTCCTCCAGCATGAAGCTCTGCCACACAACTCTTGCTCCAGCCATTCTTCTCACAAATCTAAGCCCTTGTGTCAAGGCTTCTACTTGCTCAGGCTTTTGCTAGAGTTGACAGGCCTTTGCTGACACTGGTACTCTGTGCTGCCTCAGCAGAAAGCACCTAAGAAGAACTTGTCAAAGTTTATTATGAAATTCCAAGCAACAAAAAAGGTTGCTGGGATACTGCTTGATGCAAGGCCCAGAGTTTTGCTCCCACTGATGATGCTTATTTGGCTATTTCTATGACTGCCCTTAGATATCTGTGGAATCCTTGTGCCATTCCAAGAAAGACACCTAGTGCAGGACTTCCCAGGCTGAAGGGGACAGATTCTCATCTTTCATGTGTATTACTGATATGGGCCAGTTTCCAGTGAGTCTAAATAGGCCATAGAGCCTCCAACTTCCTAACCAGTATGCCCATGAACCACACACTCTTTCCTTCGCAGTGCTACAAGTAGAACTACACACACATATTTAACCCATCTTCAGATCCCAGGCTGACAGAACAGAAAGGATTCCTACCCAAGAGCTGAGAGCAGAATACAAGTCTAAACACAACATCACCACATAAAACTCCATCAGGCCAGCTGTGCCACATGTAGAAAATCCAAGTTCCTGCCTTGCTATTTCTTCCAGTGCCTGCTTGTGATGGGGCTTTTCTTGTTTGTTTTAAAGGTCAACAGCCAGCTAGGAGCTAGGAGCACTGTACAGCCTGTACATTTGAGAAAAGAAGGTACAAGCATCTTCAGCATCAGAAAAAAACCCTGAAGAGACCTACGAAAGGAAAGCTTACAGCACTTGGAATATTTTGGCACCCGTCATGCCCAGGAATGATGAAGCACTACAGTTTTTAAACTGGGCAATACTTTGTAACTTTGTTTTAAACTGGGAAAAAAAGCTGTGTGTAAGATCAGTCTCCTATTAAGAACAGTGTCTTATATATGTTGAATTCTGCACTCACTTGCAAAACCCAGAGGGTTTGCCCATCTCACACATGGCAGAACGTTTCTTCCCATCTGGCATCTATGGCTAAGGTCATTATGAGGACTATTTAAAAGCACTAGAACAATTCTGATAGAATAAAAACATCTACAAAGAATAATGCAGTTGCTGCTGCAACACTTCAGCTTGCAGAAAGTAGAATAGCTTATCAAATTATTATCTAAGGGAGGATTCTCCCTGCTTGGCTCCTGCAAGCATCAGCATCTCACTACAAAATGCAAGCAGTGGGAATCCAGCCTTCAGGAACCCTGTGCAACCAACAGCCACAAAATAAAGCCTTATGATCGATTACCCAGGTTATGACACTTCAGAAATGGTATAGCAAGCATAACTGACCTGCAATTTTTCCCCTCCCCTTGTGGCGCTGCAACAGCTTCTTATTCTTTCCAAGCCATTGGCTAGTTCTTTTCCAAGTTCTTTTTATTAAAACCTTTTATCTCCCCACACAGTAACAATTTCTCCTAGCAATCATGACCATCCACTCTCATCACTCTTCTAGACAGAGGCATTGGCCAAATCCACTTTGGGAGAAGGGGAAGGATAGCGCAAAAAGTCTGAGTTGTACTTGCATTTGTTGTGGAAGAGAGGTGCTTATTGCTTAACATCACTCTCATAATCATACAAGCAATGGTTTCCCTTACTCTATTTATATGTTTGGAATAATTCACTAGCTAACACTTCCCAGCTAAATGCATGCCAACCTCCTGAAATGAATTCAAACTTCTGGAGCACGGAGGTTACACAACAAGGGTCAGTATGCAAAGCCTAGTGCCAGAGATATGCAGCTGTTTCCCTCACTCATACTCCCCCCTTCTGATTATTGAACATGAGAATCCCAGTTGTATTCCAGATACAAATCCAAGCATGTTATATTCCAAAGCTGGGCTCTATTCCAAACTGGAGTGCTGGGGACATCCAAGTTTAGTCCACTTGTTAGCATAGCACCCAGAATACTGGAACCAGAAGCATTCATTTTGAAGTTCCTGTATATTTAATTTCCTCTCCCCCACCCCAGTATATACTCTAACCCAGCAGCAAAACTTTGTTTCCGGTCTAATTCTTACAAAACCATCCTAGAACATGTGCTTAAAGGCTTGTGGAAGCCCTATGCCATTTTCAAAAATCGTATCAAGAAAAGTAGACCCTAGTTCAGTAAAACACCAAGACATTTCTGTACACAAAATCATTGAAACCATTCATTTGCTAGAGGTGAGCAATACCATTAAATACCTTGTGGAAACAAATCTGCGAAGAGAACTCACACAGATATTAGACAAGACTGGAAAATAATTTAGGAAGCAATGGCTGCTGAGACTTGGACATTATGAAGAAACTATCTAGATTTAGAGGATTGTATGACTAATGCCAAGTAATCAAGTCTAAGAGCCCATAACAATAGGACACCTTGGAAAAGCAGGCTGGAGTATTTTAGAGTGCTGCAATATAGCTGTATAAGCCTCAACTCACATAGCCGAAATTCCATATGGGTCCCTGTGTCTAGTGTTTCCTATTAGGTAACTCTGGGAGTTACTGGATTCAGGGGCCTAGCCTTAGTCTCCTTGAGGCTGAACGTTTGGGCTACAGATGTTAAAAACAAACAGAAAAAACCCTTCCAGTCAGGTTCTGTTCCCATTTTTAATGTGCAGTTCTAACCTAAAGGCTTGGTTCTGCCAAAGTTGCCTTCAACACGAGAAAGGGTTGTCCAACATTGTCACAATCAAATCCAGTTTATTCTGCCAGTAAGATTCACTCTGCATTTATAGTGGTGTAAACTAAATCAGAACATCATTTGTGCTTATATAGAGCATTTAAAACGTGCGTGTTGCTGTTTAGATCTTCTGCAAAAATTTTCATATACTGTTCTCAAAGCCAACCCAGAGGAGAAAGTGGTACTATCTAAAGTCAGTGTCAAGAGTCATGGCCTGAAAAGAATCAGCACTTCTTTATATCTGTAAGTGCAGAATTTGGCCTAGATACAGTATTCCGTTATGTAAGAATGGGCTTAATAAAACAAAATATATATTTTAAAGGAAACCCGCTAAGAGCAATGTGCATGCAATCCTGTCCTGCTACACAGCCATTGCTTAATTTATCTGTTATCTCCCCAAATACACAATACGATACTGCAGGTGTGTCCGAAGTAAGACTCGATGTGTATTACGTACGGTGAGTTCCTCTGGGCGTGAGGCGTTTGAGGTCACGGAAAACCCTGCACAGCATATTCCTGCCTCTTCGCCCTTCCTCCTCCTCCTCCCGCTGCTCCCGCGCACCTGGGTCCGGCGGGCCCGGCCCCGGGGCGCCCCCGCGTGGCACTGCCAGGGGCGCCTTTGGAGCAGCGTCAGCGTTTGAACAACCGCAGCGTTTCCAACAGGGACAGCGAAACAAGTGCCTTCAATTTAGCAGTCATATGGTCGAGTGACTCCATGCCTTCGTGGCCTCGACATTCTGATGTCTCGGTCAATTTGGTGCGAGGTGTTCGGTTTTACAAATTTTCTGTAGAAAACACCCGCCATGAGTCAAAAAAAACTGCCGGAGCCATGAAAACTAGCATCAGAAAGCTGCTGGGACGCAGCAACCAAATTCCCACGGATTGCACCTGTATTTCTGCAGTATTTGTTCCTCATCCGGAAGTCACGCTTGCAGCAGGTAGCGAGGGGGAAGACCAGTGCACTTCGGCTCTGTGTATTTTCTCTGCTAACATACAAGGGCAGCAGGGCAGTGGGAGAAAGGACACAGTTTTCAGTTGCAGGGATGAATTATAATGTAATCCAGACAAAGGAATGGAATTAAAGCTGTTAAGAAAATCTTTGTTCTGGCATCTCCTAATTTTTTTTTTTTTTGTTGGGGGGAAGTATTATAACCATAAAATTACTTATATTTTTTAATATATTGTATATATTGTATCATATCTATATATAGCTGTGTACCATTCTGCTTTCCCCCAGAACCCTAAATACATGTCCTACCACTAGGACAAAGAGGTCACACCTCAAGACTTATATCTGGACCATTCTTTTTACATACACACAGAGTCCCTCTCCAGCATTTGGGCATACACTTACAAGCATGAACATACATCTAGAGACTATTATTTAACCTTTGAAACCATGCTAGAAGCCTTGGGACAATCTCAAAACTACATCTGAGAACAACTTAAAAAAAAAAACAAACTGTGGTATATACACAGCATTATTAGTTATTTTCACTTTGCTTTACTGGTACAGAGATACTTCTTGAAAGACATTTTTTGAAGTGTTTTGTCTGCTTTTTCTCTGTTCACTTGAAATCATAGTTCTGTTTGTAACACTTAAATTATTCATACAGCAGCCAACTCTGATTTTATAGGGATGATGATGATGCTTCAGGTGAAAAACAAAGCAAAAGGATCAGAGGAATACCTACACATAAGGTAGTGTTTTCATGCCAAAATTTTTAGTCAGGAACAATCAGGTAAGAGAAGGACGAAAAACATACAGGACATCTCTATAAAGTTTAGTATTTTTTCACCATACAGTGATCTTTAAAGAAAGATTAACAACCTGTATTCAGGGTCACTCTGGATTTATAATGCATGTCTCAAATAACATGTGACTTTAGTTACAGCTTATAGAGCCAAAGAAGCCTACAAGACATTTATTTAAGTCTTAAATCACACGGAAGCCAGTTACAGTATTTAAACTGACTTTTCATCAATATGAGTGTGTCATTCAGTTTATAATGCTCTGAAAAAGTCAAAACCAATAATATGATCCAGTGGAAACCCTTTAGAAAATCAAGCTTATGATTTCAAGATCAGATATTTCTTATTTAAAGAGTCCATGTATTATAGCACTGTTTCCAGTTATCAAAGTAGTTCAAGCTTATTATGGAAAGATTATTTCCTTAAATCAGAAAAAATAACACATCAACAGTTAATGCTTTTTTTCTTTTTTCCTCCAGACTACAAAAAATGCACCCAAACTCCCCCTCCAAGAATAAAGATTCCCAATTGTCTGCAGGGGAAAAAAATTAGCAGCCTGTTTCAAGCCCTCCCACTCAACCCAACTTCAACTGAAATGGACACAGTTTGAAGGACAGCCCTATGGAAAGGATATTGTGGTGAAACAATTTGTCACTGGCCTTGGCATTTACTCACCTGGCACTACTCTCTAGCATTTTGGAAGCTGGGCAGGGTACTTCTGCTGTCACACTAATACAGAGTAAATCCTTTTTTTCCACTCAACCCTCCCAACCCCTCCCAACTCAGCCAGCCAGTAGTTGGTGACAGCGTAGGATGACATCTACCTGCCATCCAGCCTGACAAGAAGCCAGTGACAGTAACCAACTCAAACCACTATCCCAGTGTCCAGGAAGAGGGATGTGCATGCAAAAAGTCTCCTACAGGAAAGCAGGTGGTGCAACACATTGAAACAAAATGCAGTGAAAAAGTCAAATAAATGAAGACTTGTAATTTGTCCATTAACATCAGGAGTATTAAAGGACATCATCAAATTACTACACCCAAAAATAAGACACTGCCTGATTCACCCTTCAGATTAGTTTAGGTAATCACACTACAATTCTGACCCAGAATACCTATAAATTACCAAAAATTGTAACACACATATTATTTTGATACTTTAAGACAGTAGGTTTGCTTTGGCTCAGCAAAACTCGGCAAAATGAACTCGTGCATTTTGTGCCTCTCAGGAGATTTGGTATTCTTAGATAAGAAACCTTTAAACGCCATTCCAGGATTTAGCATCTAATCCTCATTCCATAAAAATAATTCTAGAGAATTAAATAGGCTTTGCATCAAATCTATCAGGGTGTGTCTTCCTCCTCCCCAGCCAATCTTGCCTACTTGTTACCTACACCATGACGCACAGTTGGGGCTGTCTGCAGCTTGTTTGGCCAGTCAGAGGAGCAAGCCAGGCCAAGTTACCCCAACAAACTACACAAGCCAAGTGTCCCACTTCCTGTAACCTTCAGAGATGAACAAAGCTGCATGAAACTCAGCACAAGAGAGGAGCAGCTGGGCCATCAAACAGGATTTACCATATTGAACACTGTTCACCATCTTGAACACTGTTCCATGCAGGTGTAGAAGTACCACTTATGTAGCCAGAGGTTTATGCTGGCTAAGCTACCCTTCCAGGATGACTAGTGCTGTCATCCTAAAGTTGTCATGCAAACACAACATAAATACCAGTCACGTCTCTGAACTCAGAAAATAGATGCAAAACCAGCTGATTTCACAACCCAGCACAGCCTGTTAATAATGTTTAAAGAAACACTACACAGGTGACTTTAAATTGAAACATTTATGAGTTCATTCCTCCTAATTGGTAGGATTAATCTAACATGTTAAGACTAGTACAGTTCAGATAAAAGAGCATCTGTATCCAATTGCTTATATCCTTAGATTATATCTACTGTAGCACCACTAATGCAATGTATTCATGGCACACACTCAGGGAGCAATCAGAAAGCTGTGCATTTCTTCTATGTCACACCTTGCATACTGCAGCTTACTACAGGCCAGCAGCACAAGAGACCACCAGATTCTGCAGCATTAGCTAAGCTTGAATAAATTATTTTTAACTGCAACTACCAAGCTCTTATCCTCTTTAGGGACAGCCACATTGTTTGTGTATGTGCTGCATACAAAAAATTTAATAACATCTTTTCCAGTCCCTGCAGCACTGCTTGCCACTAACAGCAACAGGCAGAAAGAAATCAGGGCCACTTAGTAACCTCTTTCCAGTGAGACTTTTTCTTTCCATCAAACCATTTTGCAATAATTCAGAAAGCCTGTAACCATTTACTTTCAGGCGCATTACATTTCTAGTGTATTCCAAGTTATTTCATCAGCACTAGAATTGGGAACCTGGAAGTAATGGATTTTTTTCCAAGCTCTCCCCTAAAGCAAGCTCCCCTCAGTCCACCTACTGAAAGGGCATTGTAAGGTGGCAGAGGGTCTCAGTGACTATTTTCAATTAACCTGCAGAGAAGCTTTGGAACAGAACTTTATTATTCCCACATAACTGAACTCAGAAGGAGTCATCTTTCCCATTTTTTTGTTTTGGAGGTTTTCAGAAGATGAGGGGAAAAGGCAGAGGGAAATGAGAAGAGCCATGGTAAGATATTAAACGGCAGATAAAATGTGTGAGAAATTGACATACTTTAAAAAGTCCTAACACTGCATGTACTCCTTCAGCCTCTGAATTACTTATTGCCAGTCAGGAACAAGATCTTGGGATATAACCAGGAATTATTTGAGAGCAGCTCACTATTGAACCCCAAGTCAAAGACAACACACTCTGGGCATTGTGCCACAACACAGGAATCTATAATGTGCTTAATTCCTCAACACTTTGTACAGTTTGTTAGAGCTAGAAAAGACACAAAGAAGGATAACCAGAATGCTCAAAAGACATAGAATAATTTCTGAACAGTCAGTTTGTCCAACGAAAAGTAAGAACAAAACTTCTGACAATTCAGACTGGAAGAGAGGGCTGAGGTGGATTACAAGAAGTCTACAATGGGGGCATAGCATTTGCAATCTATCCTAAAACATGGCTTTTTGTGTGTGTATATGTCCAAATTTCTAAAATAAGCTTCAAAAATAACACAGGAACTATTTCTTCATGTAGTGTAAGAGTTAAGGAATTCCTTGTCAGAATGTCCTGTGTCTGCAAAAACACATTTTGTAAATGCACCAAAAAAAGAAAAAAAATAGTTCCATGCATTCAAAGTATATCAATGACTTTCCAAGTCTTCCTGTATGAAAAAAAATTAAATATTTCCAAATGAGACCCTGGGTCACTAGATGCACAAGACAAAAGAGAGCAGTTTACACTGAAAGCATCACCACCTTCTCTGTTACCAGTAATGGGCAGAAGCAACACACAGGCCTAGATGGAACTGTACACTTGGGTACCATTATATTCTACACTGTAAAGGCAAGGCACATAACTTCAATAGACAATAATTTTAATTTCATTTCTGGAACCTGAGACAGTTTCCCAGAGAGAAATGTCTACTTTGCAACCTATCACCCACTGATTTAATCAATACCCACTATTTTGATTGGAAGATCCATAGACACATACAGGTTTGGAGAGCTGTTGGGCTTTTTGGTGCCTAATCCACTCCCCCCACCCCTACACAGATAACTGCAGTTTTGATTATTTAGTAAACTTGTTAAGTATCCTTCAGTACAGTCACCATTTACATTACTTATTTTACACCTACATACAGTATATAATGCTGTTCCTAAGAGAAAAAATATGGAATAAGTAACAGGTCTACACCTGATTGTAACATTTATTTTATTTCTGAAGCTCAGATTTCAGCTGTTTGCCCAATAGAAGCTTTTATTATCCTCCTGTTATGGTATGTTCCCATATCAAGTATATCCAATCCCATAACAAGTATATCCAAACATTATTACAAGAATCATTGCTTTAGTGAGAGTCTACCCCAACAGAATTTGATCCAAAGAAATAATGCTATGTAGGTCAAAAAGAATTCCAAAACAAAATACAGGTGACCATCCAACTATTTTCACTTATTTCTTTCATCTCTGGGGTTTGGTTTTTTCTGGGTTTTTTTTGGTTTGTTTTTTTTTTTTTTTTTTTTTTTTTTTTTTTTTTTTTTTTTTTTTTTTTGTTTGTTTTTTTGGTCAAAGAAGCACATCAAAACAGTTCTTAAATTTTTTTCTGAAATGATCCTCCCTCATTTTACAGGGCTGATTACTGCATGATGTGTGTGATGGTCCATAAGAAATGTTACTAAGTACTTGCATTCCTTCCAGAAGACATTTTTAGTGGCTACTCTCCTCAGGTGAGAAGTACTTCTCTATTGGAGACAGTATATGTGCAGAGCTAGCCACACTGTATAAAGGCATTCATCTGCTCTTCTAATTTTATCCAGAACACATGAGAACAATTTTATTTCACTGATTTATCACTGTACAAGGCTCACCCTTTATGTTACTTGTCTCTTAGAAGTTCTCCTAGACTTTCAGTTTATGCACAACTCAGTGATAATCTGTATCTTCCTTTTCTTCCACACTTCTGAAACAATTTGTCTCATAAGGGCTGTTTTCAGCTGTTCTGAAACATCATTCTGAACAAAGATAAAATATCTTTGAGTACTCAAAGTGAGGATGCTCTACCAGCTGACGTAATCACATTTAGCTTTAGGAAAGCAGGCATTTTCTATAAAGAAAATAAGTAAACACTCTTAGTCAACTTACACTCAGTTTTTACCCAGGTACAGAAAAGAAAAAAAAAAAAAAAAACAACCCAAAACAACAAATGAAAAACTACACACCACACACAATTGAATCTTGCTGGGTAATTAACACAGATCAAACCCTGTGACCTAGTAGTCTCTTAAATGCTCTGGAAACTCTTAACCATTTCCTACAGACTTCTGTCATTCTTCCTGGTCTCCCACAAGGTTATAATACAGAATTTATATTATCCTAAAGCCAGTTATTTACCTATCCTTTTTTCTTGGGACCTTCAGAGCTTTCCAGCTCCCAATTAGAAAGTGCTTTGCTCAGGGAAACAATAGCTCAACCAAGCCCATAAACAATCTCCTATATCCTGCCTCCTCTTTCAATTTCCATCCAATTAAGCTGAGAGCTAAAGTTGTGTTAGTTGGTTTTGTTTCAGAACTGCAAACTGATATATTACATCTTGTATGTGAAACAATTATTGCTTCAGTTCTACAAAGCACATAAGCAGTTTCAATTGTCTTCAGACTTTTGAAGATCATCTTTCAAAACAGTGCTAAGACTACCCTATCTGCAGTGTTGTTTTAATTTAGTGATTTATCTCATTTCTTCCCAGAAACAGTCTATTGTTTTCATTTAAGTTCTGTGTCTTGTCTAAAATGTTTTTATTTCATTATTTTCCACAGGTACACAGAAATGACAGACCATAATCTGTGCAGAAAGTTAATTTTATTTCTTTGTACTAATGGGACAGATCCTGCAGTGCTAGTCCCTTGGGCAGACTTCTAGACACTAAGCACATGCTTTGAAATCTTCAGGCTGGTACCTATACTGGTAATTACATGCAACCACAGCTCCTATTCCTGGCTTCTCTTCAGTGCCCAGAACAGCAGTTTGAAAACCAGGTCCTAGAAGGGCTCCATGCACATGATTAGAATGACCAAAGGCACACCAGTCTAAGAATAAAATTTAAGACTGAGCCACAATTATACATCTGGAAGCATCCAGAACATATAAATAGTAATATAAGTAACTGTTTATATTGCATATTACCATATAATACATATTACTATATATTATTATAGTAATACAGGCATATAGTATTGACATGAGTAGACAATATACACTAACACTGTGAGACCAGGTACCTGCAGATTATCTTTTAACTTCCCTTCAAACCCTTCCCCTGTCACCAAACAAATCAAAGAACACACATATACCCTCAACAGAACATACATATATGGAGACTGCTTTCCCATGGTAACCTTCTCTCCTCCCACCCTTCTCCCTTCAGAATATGCTCCTGAAATACCTCAAAAGAAACTTGCTCTCCACACTTTACACATCAGTAGCAGGAAGCCTCCCACAGCAGTCTGCATACACTGAGCTGAGCTTCCTCCTCCTCCCGCCATGTTCTCCCTGACAGAGCACTCAGAAGAGAATGAGAGACAAATTCTTACCTCATAAAACTTTCATTCCCTTTCCTCAAAGAAAACCCCAAAACAACAACAACAGCAAACCCCAAAACCAAAAAAAACCCCCTTGAAACAAGAAGTTCCAACACACATCTTCAAAGATGATGAGGCGAGAGGGAGGGAGACTAAGAAAGTCACTCCTGCATCATTCGAACAGTACTTTTACAAAGGGAATATCTACACCACATAATGCATACAAGACAGCTGAGGAAGCTCATGCTCCAAAACAGCACTGCATTCATTTACTGCCCATTTCTGAGAACCATCCTCACATGATTATAATGCCTCCTTGCACACAGGTCTCCCCAGTTACTTCCTTTCCTTTGGATATGAGCAGAATATAGATTTTGAGAAAGGAGGTGTTATGAGCCCTGTAACAGTGTCCTTAGTTGCTATGAACTTCAAAGATAAAGTTGTTTTCTGAAAGCAAAACACTGACTTCCAGATTGAAATTTCTGGAGAAGGGTTTTTTCCTGCAACATCATCAGTCTCTACATCTGTTCAAAGCCTCATGTATTTAATATGGAAGACTGCTAAGAAAGATGATTCCTATGGTCTGTGTCACAAATTTTTCTTCCAGTGGGAAATCAGCTGTCAGAGCCCTGACATCTGCTATCGATGTGTGAAAGCAAAACAGTTCACCTCTCTCTGTATAAAAGTACAACCTTAATACCCAAAGCAGGCAAGGGAGAATATGAAGCAGCACACAAGATTTTGACCCCAAAAGAGAATATTTCCTCAGAGATGCTGACTAGTTCTTTTCCTGGCAAGTTTTAAATATAAGACTAGAAATCAATCTTGTAACTGCAAGCACTTTGAGTATTAGAGGCCCATAAGGTGAACAAATGAGTTTGGAGGAAAAATGGAAAAGCTGCTAACTGCCACTACTCTAAAGACAGCATTATTTACACTAGGAACTTGACCTTCCAAAGCAGATCTTAAGTTTTCCCCCTAGAAAGGGGCAGGATAGCATTACACAGGTTTCTTCACCATAAGCATATTCTACTCTACAATGGCTCTGTATGAAATATAAGGTCCAGTTCAGCATTCTGGCAGTGTAAGCCTTGTTAGCATTCCTACCTGCATGACAGATCACTTTACCATCTGCAGACATGATTTTTTTACCAAAAAAAAAAAAATCACAAAAGCAATAAAATTAACAAAGGAGCCAGTTGTTGTTTTGAACTGACATGTCAGAACTATAGCATCATAGGAAACACAGCAGAGCACAGACATCTCTGTGACCAATATAATTTCCAAATCTTATGCCTTCAAATTAGCGTTCTCCCCATCCAAACATTGAAATATGCAGTAATGAAGTTCTGGTTCTGTAGACAGAGATATGTTCACCTACGTGTACACACACACAACTTTTCTAAGCCTACAGCACCATCAGGACAGGTGAATTTTGTTACACATTTAATAGTCCTTAGATCAGGCCCACAAGCAATAATGATAGAAGTCACAAATCCACAAAAGACAGGTTTTTTTAAGTAACAGCTCATGCCACACATAAATAAAATAAATATATAAATAAAAGATATTTAGCAAAAAAATCAAAAATGTTCAAAAGGACTACCCATGTATCCAGCCATTCAAAAGACAGCATGCTATTTTGAAAGAAAAATGTAGTATGAAAATGCAACCACTTCTGGAATAGTGACTAATAAAACCTAACTGGTACACAGAAGCCTGTGCTAAAACACAGGAATAAAAAGCCTGAAACAAAATGGCAAAGTAAATCATTTTTCCTACAGCAAAAAAATAAAGGATCTTTAATATCTCTTTCAAATCAGGGGCAACAAGAGCTCATTTAAGATATACACAGTTATAAATTTAGCACCAGAGTCTGGATTTCAGCATGTCTTACTAGGGAGAGATTTCATAGAACATCCTGAGTTGGAAGGGATCCACAAGGATCATCAAAGTCCAACTCCCAGCCCTGCACAGGACCACCCCAAGACTCCACGCTATGTGCCTCATAGTCTAAGAGATTCCCAAGACCATCCCAAAATCACAGAGAGGCCTTACAATGACAGCAGCTGGCTCTTCAGAGTGTTTTCAGATTAATCCCCTCAGACCCCCTACATCTATAGGGATTCAGCTGGCACAGATCCCACACAAGTTCAAGGTCAGATGAGAGTTTATCATTCACATAGCCATGGTCTTCCAGCTCAGCACACTGGGACCTCCTGACTTGAAACGTTCATTTTAAATCAAATCCACATATGCACAATGGAAGAAAGCTCTGTCAAAACAGAGTTTTATCTTCTGAATTCCTAATCTTGCACTGCTTTCTCATTCTAGAAAGTAACTCAGTAGACCTATCACATCTGTCATTTGATTTTGACTATGCAGATTAGAGCCAGCCTGTCAATATTAGCAAATATGGGTTCATCTTCTCTGTATATCCAAGACCATGCCTGCCCTGCAATTACTTACTTTATACACAAGCATGGCAGCCTAGTAACAATACATGTTGGATTCTTGGGTTCTATTACTCATAGGAGCTACACCAGGAAACACTCATATGTGATAAACACTTGCATTTCTCTACCAAATTGGCAACAACAGCCACCAGACTTGCCAATCTGCACTCACTGAGTTGCTGCTACATGGATTAGGAGTCTCTCTTCAACTATTCTCTTAATGCCTAATAAGATTCAGGTTTGGATTTTTTGTTTTGTTGTTGTATTTTGGGGATTTTAGTTGTTTTGTTTCTTCTAGCCAGCTCCAAGTGGCAGCAGCAGCAAGACTGTTCTGCACCAGGCTGCTGCAGTCACAGGAAGCAACATGCAGTCCCTGAGGTGGCAAACACAGCCCAGTCATCTGTGCCTCCCACAGGAGAGGGCAGACCATGACAAACAGAAGGTCTCAGATGGGCTTGTACCAGAGACCATCTCTTGGAATGCGCCAGCCTATCTGATGAGACCCATAACACCACAGCTCCATTTTTACCAATACACAGAACATGCAGGCACCCACACATGCCTGCATGTTCTGCAGTCCATCTTCTGATTATAATCAGAAGCCATAAAGTCCCTCCACCAGTGCCAGCAAAAGTATAACCTAAATATTTTTATTACTGTCTTATACTGACACCTTCCTAAGCACCTAAACAGATTTAAAATGCAACTTACTTCTGATAAGTTTTACAAACAGATTCTTATTTTGGATCCACAGGAAAAAGATTCATTCATTACTCATCAGACTATCCAGTAAATTATAGCTAAGCATTTATATTAAGAAAGGCATTTAAAAGAAGGCAAGGTTTGACCAGCCTTGACCAACCAATGAGAATATGTCTCATTCCTAAAGATACTTGACTGGAAAAGACTTCAGATGTAGTGTCAGAGCAAAATTTGAATTTATATCACATATATTTTATATATTATATAAATAATATATATTTTATATTAAAAAGGCACACATATTTAAAAATACTAAGAGCTGATATATATCTCAGAGCGGTGTTTTTTATGACCTCAGACCTGCAGGGTAGACAAAGCTGGTATCAGGAGAAAGGAGCTTCACTGGAAAGCCTGGTTAAATATGCAACATCAGTGTCCCTGGATTTTAGAGCTGTAAATACAATAAATACACTTTTAATTAGTGTTGCAAAGGGATTCGTTGGTGTATTTCTGCTTTTAAAATTGATTTTTATAGGGATTCAATACTTGGTACAGAAGAAGACCCTACAAAACCAAGACACAGTGGATTTGTGCAAGTGCACTGCTGCCCTCTCCTGGGTCAGCTCCCATTCGCTCCCGTACTTACACCACCCAGCAAACCCTCAAAGGGAGCTACACCCACAAGGTCGTCAGGACCACTTTGGGAGCTCGAGATTTAAAGTAGACAAAGTAAAAAAGTGAAACACACACCATACAGTATAAACGCGGGAAGTCATTGATCATTATACAAACCGTGACAATTCATCATCTTTATTCCTTAAATTCTACAGCAGTTTGTTCCTTCGTTTAGATTGAAGAAATTTTTCCTAATCTCCACCAAAAGGGTTGTCAAGCTTTGGGACAGGCTGCCCAGAAAAGCAATGGAATCAGCATTCCTGGAGGTATTTAAAATATGTGTAGATATGGCACTTGGGGACATGGTTTAGTGGTAGTCTTGGCAGTGTTTGGTTAATGGTTGGACTCAACTTAGAGGTTTCCAACCTAAACGATTTTATGACCTAACATCAGAGAACCCAAAAGTGATTTTCTGCATTAACAGCACAGCCTGTGGGACAGCAGGGCACTCTGAAAACGAAGATAAAAAGGCAAACAGCAACTTTCGCAAGAGCTTTGACACTTACAGCATGGCTGCTGCAGCTCATAATGCAGAGTAAGCACAAAGTTACAGTAACTCTTAAATTGCTTTGATTTCAGCAGCATTAAAACAGCACAGCATTAGAACAAACGCAAATTTTACTATTAGACAAAATCCTGCTTTTGATTACCCTGCATAAACCCAGAGTAATCCATGGGTCCAGGCACCCTTGCCACTTACCAAAGCTTAATGAGTTGTCTTATGTAAGCTGAGCTTTAGCAGGCAGAATGCAGTTTTAGCCCCCAGAAGGCATGAGACAAAATACACAGCTGAAGCCTCAGCAGAAGAAGAGCATAGGCAAACTACTTTTAATTTTCAGATGCAGCTGCTAAGAATGAACGCAGGCTCAGACACCGCAGTTCATCTGAAACCCAACTCATTCAACTCTGGTAATCCTAAACCTACATTCAAAGTCTAATGTAAAGTCTAATGTTATTGATAAAATTTAGTATTTACAGAATGTTTTAATGCAATTTACAATTACATTTGAATGAACCAAATAAGCATAGTCTGAACATATGCATTTTTAATCGACTAAACAGGTATAAACCCAGTCCCTCAGGTCAAGGAAGTAGAAAATCAGCCAAAGTGGACAGAGTGGCAAGAATGCATTCCACAGGGCAGGATGGCCTGGACCAGTTCAGGAACCAGCCTAAGATGAGCAGCATTCAATTGTTACCAGCACAAGCACAGCCAATTCCACAAACCCAGACTGGAAACAACTGGTCACAAAGCAGTCCTCAAACTGCTCAAACTTCTGACCATAAGCTTCATGGAAGCTAGCACTGCTGCACAGCTGTAGGACATCCTACAACTCCAACCTGGGTACAGCCTGCAAAACAAACTCTGCACAGCTGAGTAGTGGTATATCCAGTTTTTAGCAACACACTTCAAGGAAAGATCTGTTCTCCATGTAAAGGGTCCAAAAAAGGAAACAAGGCATCATCAAAGCTAAAAGTTGTCATCTCTAATATCTTAGTGGAGCATTAGTCTTGAGGCACTCTTCAATCTACAGAAAAATATTCAAAAGGGACAGTATTTTAACATTTCAAATATGGAATACAGCTGCAGAGAGCAAGGTAACAAATTGTTTTCTATATCCACTGAAGGAAGAAGGAATAGTAGTGATGCTTTTAAATTGCAGCAATAAGGTAACACATCAAGATACCTTTCAGTGAGGGGCAGTAATAAATAGTAAAATAAAATAATCTGAAAAAAACAAACCAAAAGGATTTAAGAAGAGGTTAGATAAACAATTGCTAAGTAACAATGTATGAGTGAATGTGTGGTTTTTATGTATATATTTGTATATTTTATATAAATGCATACATGGAAAACTGATGATCTGTGAAATATCTTTCAGTCTATTCTTTATTAACTTAAACAGTAAGTACCTGCAAAACAAGAAAACAAATCATTTAATACATTTCTTCCCCAATGGTAATTATTTCAGTGACATGAATCCCTCAGCTTACAAGCACCATATATTGGTCACAGAACCTTGAATATTGCTCACTGGCACCAGAAATTAAACTGATGAAACAAAGTCAATGAACGAAGCAGAATATAACAGTACTTGCAAAACATCAGACATTCTGGACTATTACACACAAGCCAGCAAATTAAAAAAACAGGAAAAAAACCACTCCCTAGAACCCTGTGCATAGGTGTACAAGCATCAAATTTATATAGTGATCAAGTACCAGCACCATAGAAACCATCTCTTTGAATCCAGTCAACACCAGTGACAGTTTTAGAAACAGTTCACAGAAAGGGCCTGATGTAGCCCTTTCTGTAGGCACTCGTCTCCTGTTACCATATCAAAATTCAAAATTATTTTGCAAAAGCTAAAGATCACTAAACCACTATGAGAAAGCAGACCTAATCAACATAATATCCCTTTTAATTAGACCATGCTGGTGGCCTACCCTGTAAAGACAAAGGAAGAGAGCTCACAAACTATATATGAAAGCCACAGGGGATTTCTCCAGCTTTTGGTATCCTTAAGTGAATACTCTCCAAGGCTATTTTAACTCTATGCATTTTGAACTTAACACACAGATCATGTGAGTAAGAAACAAAAAATACTATCTCCCAAAAATTACTCTCCTGTCAAGACAGCAAACTTGTTTAAAGTCTAAACACCCAAAGTAGCAAAAATCCATTGCCTATTTTCCCAGTACTGGCATTTCTTATTTAAGTTGTTAAAGCAACCAAAAAAACCCTGATCTTTCTGAAAGCAAAAAGGCTAAACTCCTATTTTTCCACAATTCTTTTAACTATAGCTTTTTTTTTGTTTGTTTGCTTGTCTTAACCTTAATCATTTATTAAATAAACAAACTTATTTACAACACTGGTTGTAACTTTTTTCTAAACCCCTAGATGCTGTACAAGCAGGAAGGGGAAGGCCACTGTACAAAAACTGCTTAAGGACACCTTTAATAAACGATGGAGAAGGGGTTTATTACTCTGACTGCAAGGAGATGGAACCACACGGTTCTGACCAACCGAGCAGCTGTTACTGATCGCTGCAGCCCGAGCTTTCCCTTCCAGCTTGTCCCTCAATACCACCCACCCACCCGTCTGCTGCCCACCAGCAGAAGGCTCAAAATAAGAAAAAAATAAGTATCAAGAGGCCTCAGCCGGAAGAGTCACTTTAAAGACATTCTCTTTTCTGAATTCTTGATAAGTTCAGAGAGGTTGTAACAGCTTCTAGCTGCCCACAGCCAAAGGATGGCGCTGAAGGAAGCCAGCGACATAAGAGAAGGAAGCTAAGCGTACCCTTTCGGTGTCCCAAAAAGCAGGGCACTTCCCAGCAACCTCCAGGCTGCCTCTTCGCTACCCTGCGTAGCTTACCTACCGCGCTAAGCGACCCCTTCCACCCCCCGTTGCTTCCCTGCCACGTTAAGCACCGCCTTTTTACCCACACCCTCCNGGCGGGCTCGGGGACGCGGTGGGGGCTTCTGCTCTTCTACCTCAGGGGTTTTGTTTCGGCGCTGTGGGGTGAGCCGCAGAGCTGGTCCCGGACTAGCGGGGAAGTCAACAGGCGTAGGGGAGCGCCTGTGCTGCGGACGGTCGGCGGGCCTGGTCGTTACAGGTTGAAACTGTTGGAAAAGAGGCCGCATTAAGAGACTTGTCTTGTGTGCTGAGCCGTTCCAGGCAAGTAGGGGTGAAGTATGTGTGTGTGTTTGATTTAAGAGCAGAAATGAGGAGAAACTACCGTCGAGGCAAGGAGAGGCGTGGATGGAGCAGTCACAAGCGCAGGCACCACCCCCACGGGCACAGAAGACCCAGTCACAACAACCGCGCCGAAAGGCAAGTACAGGCAGCTTGTGCTTAGCATGGGCTAAGCCCTTGGTCTTGTGTCTGATTAAATGTGCAGAGTGCTGTCTTTCTAGAACTGAGAGGGCTGCCACCTGAAGATCTAGTAGACAGTACTTCTGGTGTATCTGTCATGCCTACTGGGAGTGGAATTGGATTGATTTTTGGTTTATTGTGTTTTCACGACTGTACACTGATTTTAATCTGAGATGCGGTTCCGTGAGCCAGTCTTTTCAACTGTGTATTATTGTCCATAGACCATTCATTAATATGCAAAGATAATTCAGGGAAGAAAAACATAATTGCTTCATTCTACCTACTGTTTATTTTAAGCCATTGTGTCTAGTGGTGTAAAATATGTCATTAAAGGATCTACCCGAACGTTTGAAAGTAATGTGGTAATAATACCACATATAGCAGATCAGGAAAATTAAACAAGGTCTCAGGAACCATCTCCTGCCTTGAAAACTGATCCTTTCAGAAAAACGTGTTTTATATTTTAGAACTTGCCTACGTTTGAGCTGTTTTTATGGTTGCTTTTTCATTCCCCTGTTCCTTCCTTACTGCCTCTTGGAGGACTAAAAGAGGCCAGTGCTTTGCTTTAATACACTAAACTTTTTTATTAAAAAAAGTATATTTTTAGGAAAAGAGACACATATGATTTGCCACACTAGTTGCACTTGCGTATGAAAACTTAGAAGTGCAAATGGGCACTACGTCAGTGAGCAGAATTAAAAGGGTTTTCTTACAGAGCTTTAAAGTTAAGTGCTTGGGTTCGATCTGGGGTGTTTTTCCCCTTGTATACCTGTTGTGTTCCTTAACTATTTTCAAAGTTGTATAACCAAACCGCAGTAAAGCTGGCATTAGAAATAGAGGGATTTTGTCATTTTCTTTTCAATATATTGTGACTCTTGCAAAACATCTTCACCTACTGTTTTTAAGATGACATATAATAAGACATATCTTAAAAAGTGAGAATTGTACAGGTGATTCAGAAAACATCCCAGTGGAATTTTGCTCATCAGTGCTGAAAGTGCTCATGAAAGTGCTCAAGTTCAAAAAGAAGAAAGCTGCAGTTACCCCCTGCATTGTTGTTAGAAAAGCAGAGGCTTTTCGTAGAATTTTCATTAAACTTGTGTTTGTTTTGCATGTTTCTGAACTCATAAGTGAAATTCTTTCTCTGAAGATAATGGGAAAATATTTTTGACCTGACATCAGTGTTTTACCCACACTGTCTCTTGCTTTGTGCTGTGAAGACTTGCGTGCTTTCAGGAGTGGGTTGTTCATTTAATGTGCAATTGCCCAGTAAATCTTTTGCTAGAAAGAGTTAAAGGCACTTGCAGAATCAATAGCCACATCTAATGTATTAACAAACAATTTAAGGCTTTTAGGATGCTGGTATTACTAACATTCTTCAGAAATTTTTAAGCTTAATATTTTTGCTGATTTTCACAGTTTAATGCGTGCTGGGTGATGTGCAGAGTGTGCTTATCGGAGCACTGCAAAATGATACTCCACTGCTGTCAGTAACAATCTGCTTTCTAGAGTCTTTGTGGGAAAGATATGTGGGGCAATTGTGAGCCTATCTTGAAGGCAGCGCTGTTTTTTCAGTCTGGAACAGGAGGAACCACAGACCTCAGTGAATGCATGCCCCAGCAGCAGTGAAGATCCTTCTTCGTCCAGTTCAACACAGAACTCTGTAGCACCAGGTAAGAGATGGTGTTTATAGGTCAAAAAGTGAGTTCCTATATGCTGATTGTATGAAAAAAGTAGTAGTAGCTGCATTAATAATCTGGTTTTATGGGAACAATACAAACAGTAAAGTTTGTGGAGAAAAGTAACATTAGGTGATACAAAAAGATGTAGTAAGTAAAGATAGAGAACAGAGCCAAATCACTTTCAGGCCCAGAAGTGCTTCTCATGTTTGAAAACTTGTGTGCTTAGAGCTGATATAAACTCCAAAAATGCAATTCTGTTTCTCCCTCCAGAAATATTACTCTAGGAAGAAAATTAACTACTAAGAAAGCAAATAAAATGAGAGAGCATATAAAAAATTACAGCTTGTGTTCAAGTTACTCAGTCTTTTGAAAGGTGCAACAATCCACCACTTTGGGGTGTGCTTCTCTTGTGTGATGTGTCTCTATGCCTTCAGTGTACTTTGTAATAGATACACTCTGGCTAAATACTTGTCATTAACAACAAATGACGAAGTAGTGGTGCTGTTAAGAAAGATGTCCTGTTTACATTCTGGTTTCCTGACACATTAAACAACTGTAGCAAAACTAAGCTAGTGGGAACACACATTTCTGTACAACAGGAGAGTCCTGAAACAACATTAAGTTTAAGGAGATTTTTGTATATCACTGTTTTGTGTTGTGAGCATTTTAGGAGATGTATCCTGCAAGACATTTATTGCTGTGTATTAAAATTCTGTATACTACATGTAGTGTGCTTTTATAAACTTTGCTAATTCATTGGCTAACTTTTTAATTTTGCTGGCCTGAATAAGTCTTGGTCACTTGTGGCTAAGCTGAAACCTAAAAGATGCAGACGAGGAGCTGAATGGTAAGCAGCTGCAAAAAGGTTACTTAAAATGAAAGTTCTGGTAGTAGATAGAGTTTTAAATAAAAACTCTTGAAGTGAAATGTTAACAATTGCCTCAATGAATTTCTTTGTCTTGAGACAATCTGTCAAAGTATTTTACCTGTCTGCCTCTGCATTCACCCAGACAGTGAAAAGCACTAAAATTGAATGTTTCTCATCCCATTTACCTTTGGAAGGAGCCAAGTGTACTCTTGATTTAATCTAAATCTCTCCTATGTGCTGGAGAAAAAGTGTCTTGTTCTGGGAAGTGAATCATTTTATTTGGGTTTATTTGATACCTCACTGTCTTTTTTTTTTTTGCTGTCTTACCAAGTCTTTTAAGTAAGAATGTCCCCTTGTGATAGATTTATGAGGAAAGACCATTTTTACTCTGCAACAAAACCATTCTTTTGTGCATTTCTGATTGGTCTGAATTTCCTCTTGGTCAGTGGTAATGTCCTTTCTGTACCTGTGTAACAGGATTTGAACACTATAAATAATCTTTTGTTTTCCCATAAGTGCCTCATCTGTTCCTAGTCATGCTTGGGACCTGTTGAGAGCAAGAGCTTTGAGTCTCATAACTCTTGACGTTCACATGAAGACATGGAATATCAAAGAGCAATAAACAAAGTTATCCATCTGATTTTGCCATTTTTTCTCCCCATTCCCCCCACGCTGAAGAACTGCCAGGATTTTATTATGACCCAGAAAAGAACCGCTATTTTCGTCTACTGCCTGGACATAATAACCACAACCCACTCACCAAGGACAGCATTCAGCACAAGGCGATGGAGTGCAAAAGACTGAGGCTCTTGGAAGAGGAAGAAAAACAAAAGGTATGTTTTGAAAAAGATTGCAATTAGGCTTTATCGTACTCTGGCCCAGGAGAGATTATAAACATAAATCTTCAAAGTCTGACAATTAAATTTCTTTTTCTGCTAAGAATATATAGTCATTGAAGCCTTTTGTTTGGCTGTTCCACACAGGAATGAAGTCAAGTCATTACAAAAAACCTATAAGAAGGCAGGAACAGTGCTGAGAATTGCAGTTGGCCAACAGTTACCTTGAGTCAGGATATTGGATGCTGGGTTTCAAATTCCTGCCTTGAGTTGGCAAAGTGGGGTCTTGATTTTAAGTTTTTCACATTTTGAATAAATTCTTTGATCATATTCCTGGACCTTGAAGAAACAATACTAATCACAGTTGGTGGAAACAGCTGTTTTTTAAGAACTTTAAAATCAAGGAAGGTCTTGTTTATGTCTGGAAAACCTATGTGCTTCTCTTCATAAAGTGTTATGGTGAAGTTAATGCTGATACTGTGTATTTGTAATCTGGGTAAAATATCTAGCAAGGATGCTTTTTCATTACCTGAGAAACATGTCTTACAACTTTACAAATAACACCTCAACTTAATGCTGTCATTTGGAAGAAGTGAACAGTGTTCTTTTTCTTAAGCAATGAAGTTCTCCAACCAGCTATTCAGCTCTTCAGTCTTTGATGTTAAGAACATTCTGACTCTCAAACACTTGCTTTATCCGAGCATTATCAAAAAGATTTCTTACTCCATAATTCTGCAAAATACTTTATTCCTTGGTCTCCCCAGAAAGTGTTTGCATTAAATTCTAAAAAAATGGTGAATCATGGAATGGAATCATAGAATGACTTGCATTGGAAAGGACCTTAAAGATCATCTGGTTCCAACCCCAGTGCTGTGGGGAGAAAGGGAAATGAAAATGGAATGGAAAAGCAGTTCAGTACAACAGTAAAACCGCATGTTTAATTGCAGTCTCGTGATAGAAAATTTTGCTTTATAAGAATTTCAGGTGTAGTAACTACTCCAGGTAGTACTGCTGATTATGTAGAGTGAAAACAATGGCTGTTAGGGTTTCATATTTTTTTCTCCAGCTTCTGTATTTACAGAAGTACTCCACATCTCACAGGAATATATTCTTGTCTACTTTCTGTAGTAGATCAGGATGGTGTTTGGTCTGAAAATTTTAATGTGTGCAGGCTAGAGGAAAAAGTTACCTAAACATCCCAAACATCAAAGACCCACAGCCATGTTTGAATCTTAAGTAAATAACTGAGTACAGTTTCCATGTTACTCTCTTACAGAAAACAATAAGGGCTGGACTGAACTCATCTGTGCTGTTACAGAAAAGGCAGCTGGGTTTGCTCAGCTCCACAAGTTATTGCAGGTACAATGATTTTATTTGTCTTCTGTTTGCAGTTCCAGATCCTGCTGTTAGTGCAACTGTTTCTGTCAGGTTTTCTTGCATTTCTTACTGTTCCATTGGGATGAAGAGGAACATATTACTTAAAGTTAGGAAAAGGGTTATATTCTGTATTAATCAAATTACTAAAACGTGAATTCAAGTGAGGAAGTTGTTTCCCAATTTTACTTCAAAAAAGTTCACTTTATGTATGTATACGGATATGCTGTTTTGCCACATTTTACTTTATGAGTACAGCAGAGCTATTTTAGGACAAATGCCTTTCAGTGGACATGACCATGGCCCCAATTAAAACAGATAAGGTAGCTAAGTTTCAGTAACAGTACAGAAGGCAAGTTAAGTTAGTGACTTACTGTCTTCTTGTTTCGGCTACTAAAGATGTGCTGGCGTTCAAAACAGCAGGATGCAATTCTATTAATTTCATGGAATGTGCATGGAAGATGCACATGTTCATGGGTTATGTAAGTTAAATTTCAGCATGCTGGTAATTCAGGCATTTTCTCTTCAGTAATTGAGAAGCAGTTCTATATCATGACCAGAATTCTTTTCATATGCATTAAATTTAGGCTTACCTGAATTCTCCTCTCTTCAACCCCCCCCCCCTTCTATCTGCTTTTACAGGCTAGTCCATGAACTAAAAGTGAACTGCATGCAGAGGAAAAAGATAGAAATTCACAGTCCAGACTCCTCAGTTGCTGGAACCAACAATTTTAAAATCATTGTGGTATGTTATGAGAAATGATAAGTCTTTAAGATAAAGAGAGCCTGTCTTCAATGAAAATTTAGGCTCTTGTAGTCAAATCACAAAGGTCAAATTTAGCTTTTAAAGATGTGTTATTCTTGCTCTGTCAATTCTTAAAATCTGTGCTGAGTAACTTTAAACAGGTAGGGAGAGGCTGCTACTTTCCAACAAAGGAAAATTATAAGAAAAGTTGGATATGAAAGCAGTTTTTTGGGTTCTTTTAATCTAATCACCATGTTCTTCTGGAAGTAAATAAGAGTTGAGTGGATCATTATTGTGGGGCTGGGAGAAGGAGTGTAGAGAATCAAGAGAAAGAGTTTAGGGAGTGGCAAAGCCTGTGATTCAGAGAATCGAAGTAAATGTCAGTAATCACTTTACATTTCATGATCTTTCATAGACTATATAGGAAGCTCTCCAGGACCAGCTCCTGGCCTTGTAAACAGAGCACTGCATAGGTAGCTGAAGCCAGAAGGGACTCAGAAACAGTGTAAGTGTATAGAATTGTTAACATTGGAAAGATCATTTATTGTTAGCCAAGGACTGAATCCTTTACTTATCGCTGGTTTTTCTGTGCATGCATTTAAAAGGAGTTGGCCACTGATTGTAGAGGTGAATGGAAAGCAGGTGGTGTTAAAGGGATCAGAATTAATGTGTTGTTTCATTTTAGACCTAATGCAACTCCCTCAAGCTGTTTTTCCTGTAAGTTTCCAGTAAGTGTGACCGGTAAGCTTTTATTTTACAGGCAGATGTTGCTTGTGAACGAATATTCACTGTGAACGATGTAGAGCATGGAGGATGTAAATATGGTATCATCAATCTCAGCGGTTTGGGGAAGGAGTCTCTCACTGTGGAGATGTATGACAACCTCTACTTCACAAACCGCAAAGTACTGTTTTCTGTTCCTCCTTCCTTTGATGGTTGCATTCTCAGAACACTGTTCTTGGGAGGCTCTTGTAGAAATGCCATGAGGGTTGGGAGGGGGCTGGGAGAAGAGAATGGAAGAATCTAGGAATTTGAAGCTTGGATAAACACAGAGCCACAATAAACCTGTCTGAGAAAGTGCTCGGTACCAGTGATAGTTGTCGGGAAAGTTATACTATTGGAATGGAAGACTACATAGAACTACCAGCTTCCAAGGATAATGCTTACTTCAGACTTGGACTGTAGCTGGAAAAACGAATGTTTTGCTACTAAAACCACCAAGATTTGCGTGCTTCTTTCTTAAAAATAATTTTGGGAAACTGTGTTTATCCTTAAACATGAGGCATATTTAAAAGAGGTTTTCATGATCTCTTTATGTTCAGATTCTTTTAAGGATGGTCTCTTGAATAACAGGATGTGCTTGGTGCCTCAGTCTGTGTTTGGTAGACTTCTCAATGCTATTCTGTCGTTACAAGATGAGTATGAAGCTAAAATGCTCATGCCCTATTACTGAGTTATTTAGTGGGCTGAGGAGTTGTGCCCAGTGCTTAATTTTGTGTCATCTTTGCATGGAAATAATCTTTCCTTAATTGAATAACAGATCTCAATAATAGTATGTCTTCTTTTCTCTGAAGGTGAATTCTGTGTGCTGGGCATCACTGACTCATCCAGATTCTCATGTTTTATATCCTTTTAAAAAAAGCAGAATTGTCATTCAGGTTTCACAATTCTGCAGCATGCTTCACAGAAAACTAACTTCAAGGAATACCTCTCCTCTAGTTCTCCCAGAAAATAGAGGAAGTAGTAAAAATTGAAATATGTTGGAATTAGTGAGACAGATGTGTGGTTCTGTTATGGAGATATGTAGAATTGTTCCCATGTTAAAGAGAAATGAAAGACCATGTTTTCTGCCCCAGAGAATTTCAGCTTCACTAATTGTGTATGTAAATGCTATATCTGAAAAATCTGATGTTTGGAAATTGGCTGAGGCAAAAGAGCAAGAGCAGAGGGTTAAGGCAACAGCCTTTTTCTGAAGTGAACCTCTTTGAAAATGGGATGGTTCGTTTGTGTTTAAAACCTTTCCCATATTGGTTGGGGTGAGAGGAGAACGGAAGCAATTCGGTAGCACCACCTGCAACTTTCAGAGCATGTTCTGCAGGTCTGACTCAGAAGAGGAGGAAAGTTGATGGCATAGCAGAGGAAGCAGTAATGAACAGTGCAGAGCCCAGAAGAATGGGGTGGGGTTGAATTTTGACATAGGAGAAGGCAAACAACAGATATGCTACCAAAGTGCCAAAAGAAATTATATAGAAAAATGTGGAATGGGCCGTGTGAAAAGTCAGGCAATTCCAGACCGACCCATCAGGGGGCAGGAGCTCACCAGGCACACGCACAGCTGGGGAGGAGTTTGGGATCGCTTGGTTTGCTGGGTTCCTGCTTTCCCCTACTTGTGTTACAGATCTATCCCACTGAACTTGAAATGTAGTTTTCAAATTTTATATATACCTGCTGTAGTCTTCATAAAATATTTAAATGTAATTTAAAGTGAGTCTTCCTTACCTCACCAATGTGTGCTCCCCTTTTTCCAATTTATCTCCATGGAAAAACAGATCTGTATTAATGCAGTGTCATCAACATGAAAAAGTAAGAAGAATGATCTTTGTAGGCCATGCTTATTTTTTTCTTTTTCTTATCACTAGTAAGATAAAATAGTATTCTCTTATCTTTCTGACAGTGAAAATAAGCAAGAATTTGAGTTCTTTCTAGGTCATTCCTATGAAAGAAACAAAGAGACAAGACTTAGTTGTAAACTGTAAAGCACATCAAAGATCTCGGGGAAAAGTGTTGTGAGCTGTGGCTGTGTCAGGGCATCTTGCTTTTCCCTTTTATATATATTAGGCAGCCTGTTCCATTCTAGGGAGAAATCAGTTTTCCTTAACTCACTTCAGCAAGCTGTGTCTCATGGGAATTGCAGAAACACCAGGCTGTGCCAGTCTGCTTCCAGCATCACTGTTCAGCAGCACTAACCCAGGTAGGGTGTTTTTGTTGGTTTTTTGTCTCCAATTTTTGGTAACAATTATGGTATGAAAAGAGTACAAAAGAAAGATTATTTTAGCCCTTTTTCAGTAGTTGGTGAGACTGTTGTATTCCTGTAAGACTAAAACAGCTTAAGAAGTGAAGTGATAATGAAAGAACTTGAGACTTAATTAACAAACAGTATTCAAAGCCCTAGTTTATTTTTAGCTGTTGCAGTACTTGACTTTGGCATGAGAACACCTCACTTGTAAAGTAAATACTTGAGATTTTTCATGAGTAGCTTAGCCTGTAATTAATACTTTGAAGCTGCACACAAGAAGTACTCCTATTTTGTTACTGTCCAGAGTCACTGCAGAATCCCTTCTCATAGCAGCTACTCAGGTATGCTCAGTGGATTAATCAGAGGCACAAAGCTGGTAAAATATCTTGGCCCATAGTTCCTTGTACAAGCTGATGTTCAGTTGTACGTAACCCAGACTGACTGGGAGAATACTGTGTCTTATGTCTGGTTATAGCTGATCTTTTTTGTTGCATGTTTTTGGGGGCAGGACTTAATTGATTGGAGTTTCTTGATAGATGTTAGATGCTTCTTCAAGTCACAAAGTGCAGTCCTCTAATCTGGTTTCCATTCAGACATGATCAGTTAAGTTTATACAGAGGAAATCTGTGATAGATAAGAGTAATGGACTCATTTTAAATTTTTAGTTACTTACTATTTATGCAGCCATTAAAGAAATGTGCATAGAGTCAGTATGAACTTGAAGAGTCACTGAGGCTTGGATGGCTACTAGGCCAGCATACCCAGTTGCTCTGTAGAGGATTTTAAGCCCTTCACCATAATGAGATACTGTGAGTTCCACCAAAGTCCTCTTTGTAGTATATCCTACTGACTATTTCCAAGTTTGACTTACTCCACTCTTCTAAATATGTGGTTTGTGGGAGCCTTGCTGAGTAGATGCTGGGAGAAAAGTAGAACTTACCTTCTGTAAAACTATGTTATCCACCCATTCTTGTCCATGTCCCCTCTGCTACCTGCCATATATATGATGTCCCATGAAGGAAGTGAAAACTGAGGACGTAGTCTGTTAATTGGCATAAATTTTGTGCAGGAGCTACATGAGTAAGGGTCAAATCTGTTACTTAATCTTTTTTTTTTTTTTTTTAAATAGGCAGGCCAAGAACTTACAGGTCAGACTTTGGCTAATCTGTAGTTTATAAAGTAAATGTTTTTTATTTCTAGCCCACTCATCTTTAAAAAATAGATTGCTATAAGGCAAGTGTTACTTTGCTCTTTCCTGCCATGGTCAGCCCTCTGACTACTGAGTAAATTTCACAGTCTCAATATCATCTATTTACAGTGTTCCACTTACAGTCATGAACTTCCATTTCTGTTTCCTGTCTCTTGAGTACCAAAAGGACACTAATTGGGTAACACTTTCTCTGCTTCAGATTGAAATGTTAAAAGGAATGTGGCAGTCTAAAAACCTTTGTGAGTTACTGTCCTGCCCTAACATTTTATGAACACTTCCTATGTTTCTCCTGTCTTCTAGGAGATCGACCTGGAATGCTGTGCAGTTTCAAGATATCCACTGCCTGGTCCTGTGCGTGGTGCCTGAATCCCCAAGCAAACAACTGCTTTAGCACAGGTGACCTATCTGCAATGCTAGCAACCCTATCTGTTTCAGTGGGAAAGACTTCTTGCATTCACGTCCCAGCTGCTACTCAAACTACAGCTAAACCAACATCATCTGTCTTCCTTAGGCCTGACACGACGAGTTCTTGTGACCAATGTAGTGACAGGGCATCGGCAAACATTTGGAACCAGTAGTGATGTACTGGCACAGCAGTTTGCCACACAGGTAAGGAGAACCATACACCATATTTTCAGAGCACTGCCTCATTGGTGGGCTCTTTGTTCTGTTTGGAGAAGGACTCTTCATGCTGTACATGAAGCTGTGTGACAGCTGCTGTTTGAATGGCTGTTCCACAGCAGCGCTGATGTGGTCTGATGCTTGCACACTATTGAATAGCAACAAAAATATTAACTGATTTCAAACTGTGGCAACAGGAGCAAATTTTGTTAATATTACAGAGGTTAAAAGACAAGGAAGTACAAAGAGCACAGTAATAGCAGGTAAAATTGTTTTGGTTTTGGCAAATAACCTCATTTTAATAACAGTCAGTGCATTGCCTCCACCAAGATGGAGAAAATACTTATAAAATACTAATAGACTTGTTCACAAAGAACTGGAATGGTGAAATATTCCAGTTTCTGTTTTGCCATTATGTTAGACTGAGTTCCTGCTTACCTAGCCAGACTTTCCCAGCTAAAGTTAATAGTTGAGGTTTGAATGGAACTCATGAGTTGGCTGAAAAATGTTGCAGTGTGTAATTAAAATCCTGCTTCTTAATGAGTGTGTTAAAATTATTTGACAACTACACCATAGATCTCAAAAGCATGATACAGACTCTGTGTAACTTGTAAGATCCTTGCAGATGTTACACAGTGTGCTTCTTTCTCTGGGATTCTCCCAGACCCCAGTGCTGTACAATGGCTGCCGTTCGGGTGAGATTTTCAGCATTGATGTACGCCAACGGAACCGAAAGGGGCAGAGCTGGAAAGCAACTCGTCTCTTCCATGGCTCAGCAGTTACATCTATTCACCTTATGGAGGCTGAACATTATCTTATGGCAGCAGATATGGCTGGAAAGGTATGGTTTTGTTGTGTTTAGGATATTCTGTTCCTTTTAGTATCTGGGCATTTATGGGTACTTATCCCACTCCCAAGGGCAGATGCCTGCTCTTAGTATGTAGTATGGAACTGGGTGGTAGTTCCATTTCTGGGTCTTCTTCCAGAGCCAGTTATTTATCACAGAATGGTTTGGAAGGAAGCATAAAGATCATCTGGTTCCAGCCTCCTCCCATGGCCAGGGACACCTTCCACTAGATCAGCTTGCTCAAAGCCTGGCCTTGAACACTTCCAGGCATGGGGCATGCACAACTTCTCTGAGCAACCTGTTCTAGTCACTCACCACCTTCACATTAAAGAGCTTCCTAATATTTAATCTAAACCTATTTTTCTCAGTTTAAAGCCATTCCCCTTTGTATCACTACATACCCTTATAAATTGACCTTCTTCAGCTCTCGTAGCCTCCTTAAGGTACTGGAAGGCTGCTTCTGGAGTCTGAATTATCTCAGCCTGCCTCCATAGGAGAGGTCCTCTAACACTCTGATAATCTTCATGGCCCTCCTCTGGATGTGCTCCAACACATCCACCCTTTAAGTGCTCTCTGCTTTAATATAGCCTCTCTCAAACAATTTCTTCAATTTGCAGATAAAACTGTGGGACCTGAGAACAGCAAAGTGTGTGAAACAGTACAGAGGTCACCACAATGAATATGCTCTTCTCCCTTTGCATGTAAATGAGGAGGAAGGACTTCTTATAGCAGGTGGGTTGACTTTTCCCCCCACTACTTATAGAGTGTATAGTAGTGATTTTCTTATGCCTGAGGGGTGTTTCTTAGGTACAGCTGTTAGAAGCTGTAAAGCTGTTAATTCTTTGAAATTCAGAAGAAATTTAGCCTTAGACATACTGTAATATACTATGAAAATTAAGAAATTATGTTATGGATGCACAGCTACTGTAGTCACTTCTGTGAGGCGCTTAACAGCTTTATCTGCTGTGTCCTGCAAAATTCCCATTATCCTTTCCACAACATGGCTTGAGTAGAGCAGAAAACACTTGATTTTGAAATTCAGAGAAACAACATGTAAACAGGAGATTTGGTAATAACTTTATATAGAGACTGTGTATATGTTTAGTTGGTGCTTCAGTGGATAATATGGTGATGGACTGAAGCATTGGCATGTAGGCATGATTCCTTGTAAACTATCTGTACCACAGTGGTTCATTTTGAATACTCTCAGGTACACTCAGATTTTTGTATTAATGTTATATTTGGGGTGGAGGGAGGAAAGTAGCAATAGATGAAGCAAAATCCTTGTAGTGTAGCAAAGCTTCATAAAGTCACTGTCAAGACAGTGACTTCCTTTCCTTGGATTTGTCTGTAAGTAGTGGAATAATATGGAGAATTTTTATTCTGACTGAATTTTTCTGCCGTTTTTTTAGCTTAGGAGCTTGATAAAGAGAAAGCACTCTAAATACTGATTTATCGTATCTTTAATTACTGAATAGGAGATGCACATTTTTCCCACTTTAGTAGTATTCAGTATAAAATTTTGTTTTGTAAAGTATGGATAAGCACTTTGCCTCTTGTGGGTGTAGAAATAGTCAGGGTGTTTTCCCCATAGACCTTCTGCTTCTGTAGTGATATCTTGCAGAACCATGTAAAGTCCTTTTTGTGTAATATTGAATTTTCCTGTCCTTTCTTCCCAGTTGGTCAGGATTGCTACACCAGAATTTGGAGTCTCCAAGATGCTCATCTGCTTAGAACCATCCCTTCTCCCCACCCATCATCCAAAGATGCAATTCCTAGTGTGGTGTTTTCTTCAAGACTTGGGGGTAGCCGAGGAGTTCCCGGCTTACTCATGGCTGTCAAACAGGATCTCTACCACTTCTCCTATAACTGACATTATATTCTCCTCAGACCTAGTCTACAAAGCTGCCAATCTATACGTGACTTCAGAATCTTTACACCAGTCACCAAGCTGTTGAGTCATTATGTGCTGCTGTTGAATCTGCTTTGCCCATCTAATTGTGAAGCTCCTTCAGCAGTTCAGCAAATCTTGCTGTATACATCTCAGACCTCTTGTAAATAAAAGCTGAACACTAATTAACTGTAGGCAAGATTCAGTCTCTCTGAAATCTAGCTGTAAGCCTGCCAGGCTGATAACTTAAAGAGCCTCTGTTGTGCTAGCTGAATTTGCTGTCAAAAGGCTGCTCTAACTTAATCCTCGTTTGGTCACGTACCCTTTAGCTGTGATCACATCTGCCTCAAGAAGTAGGCTGGCCCAGCAGAGTGAAGCAGCTGGTGTTGAGAAGCTGAACACTGTAAGTGTTCTGGGGCTTTGTTTGGAGTAGCTTTGGTTGGGGTTCCTGCTTCAACTGCCACTGCTCCACCTTGGAAGTAGTTGACTGAAAGCCAGCTAGGTCTCCCGCTCTCCTAAATGGTAAGTCTTGCAGGCTGTTCCCATTCCCTCTACTACTCTTTGATAACCAATTCCAGGTTGCTTTGCTTTTCAATTTGCCTTGATTTGTTATATTAATTTTTGACATTTTCTGTTGCATGCACAATGATAAATGCACACAGCACAACTTTCAAAAGCATTTGCACTGCCTTAGTTAATAATGCATACAGCAACTAAGCATCTATTCAGAAAACAGAAGTGTGGTTTACCTCATCCCACTGCAAAGTCCTAATATTACGTCTGATAATCAACTCAGTTGCAATATACTTTATATTGATCTTCTTGTTAATATACATGCATGGTTCAAACATTTTCAGGTAGTAACCTACAAAGATAATGAGCTCCCTTAAAGCAGAATTAATTCCAACATTTAAATTATAATTTAGACTCTTTTCAGTGCTCTTAACTCCAGGAATACCCATTCTGCAAGAACAAGACCATGCAACAATTATGTCCAGTTACTGTGGGAAACACAAACTAAGAATTGTGGCAGAAAGGCATCTTACATAACTGAAGATAGTTTCTTCTCTTTATTCCTTTTAGGCAAAACTTATAAAACAAAAGAAAATAATTTCCTTTCTGTTGTTTCCAGGAACCAAATACACACACATGTCCCTGCAAACCTATTCACCCAACTAGTTCTTTTGCAGCCAACACATCTAATTAAGCCTGCAAAAGCACTAAAAAATGAGAGGGGAAGCAGAGCAAGAAGAGAGGCAATTTGGCTTCAGTGACAAACAGCAAGCAGTTTACAGGCAGCAGCTAAAGTCTATTAAATCATCTCTTTCATTATGTGGCAACAGCAGCACCCAAAGGCAGTTAAAAAGGAACTGCAACACTCTTCCTGTCTGCTACAGTATCAAAACATGGTATTTCTTTGCTTCAGCTTCTCAGCAAGCACTGAACTACTGGGAAACTTCAGAAAGGCCAGGCCTGTGGTCCAAGACAGGTTTCAGCATCCCTTGTCCAGCAGACACCGTTCACTTGGTCCCTTTGGTTCCCTGGAGCATGGAACAGCACAGGCCACCCAGCTCTCCTCACTGGCCAAGCTGCCGGTGCCTCCCATCAACACCACTCTCACAAGAGTCTGCGAGTCTCTGTCTCACCCTTGCTCTGTTCCATGTCCCCTGCTGCTATCAGTCAGCTCTCAACTCTGAGTAATAAAGCTCTTTATACATAAACCATTTTAGGTCACAAAAGGTTCTTAGACATAACAGGTAGAAAAAGTACAATTTTAAGTTGAAATTTCTAAAGCAGTGGGGAGGTTTACTTCTGGGTCTTCTGTGGTAGTGTTGGTCGTGTCTTTCTGTTGGTCCCAATTTACTGCAGTACATGAATTCACAGTCTATCCTCTATTATCCTGATGAATACTGTAACTAAGAGGTTTTAAAAAAATCAATTTACTAGTCACAAATTCACGATGGCATTTTTGAGTTTAAGAGGGACCTATTCTAACACGACTAGAAAATGAAGCATTTGTTGTGAGAAAGGGAGAATTCAAACCCAACTCAAGTCTCAAGATACCCCCTTACAGAAGCTGCTTTCAGAAAAGATATAATCTGGCAGTGGAGATTTCATCTCTGGTCCCCAAACCTTCAGACACTAGTGGCTGCTTGCATATACACTACATATACACTACTATATACACTACATATACTGTGAGCTGAATCCAGCAGTCAACACCTACCCAAAGTACTTTTTAGACAGGGATTCTGCGGTAAGGGCCTGGGGGTTGACCCAGGGCTTGACCCAAGTGTTTAAAGGACTTTACAAATCAGTTTAATGTTTCAGAAATGGAAGCCAAGGCATGAAATTGATAAAACTTTTCAGGTAATGTCTGAAAATATAATCAAGATCACCTGCCTTTTCTTGTTGAAACAACTTCTTTCCTATCTGCAGTTGTGTTGATATCATGGTAGCTGTGAAGCACTCTGATGCCTTCCTGACAAGTCATCATCTGCACATCATCACCATACATACATTATTGCTTCTCTCCAGTGCTGCTGAAAACCTGCCTTTTAAGCACAAACAGAAAGATTTAAGCAGCTTTTCAAAGCGTTAGAAATCAGTGTTTCAGAATCTCCAGGCGTTCTTGAAATTAGAATTTCTGTAATGCCACAATTAAAACATCTCCTACATAAGGACTTTCACATATATATATATAAATAGCTCACTGGTATAATTTTTTTTGCTTAAGTTATAGCCAACAAAAAGTTAAAAAGGTGAATGCATTCTAATTTTGGTTTGAGATAACTAGCTGCCATTCTACTTTTAGCTTTGTTTTTGTCACATTATACTGTTTTGAAAGCCCTCATAGCAAATTTTTATTTATTTTGGCATTGACATGATTTCATTGTTGTTGTACCTGCACTACAAACAAATATATTTTATGGCATAATATATGTGCTGTGACTGACAGAATATATATGTCAACATTGCTTTGCCATGAAAGACTGCCCAGCTAAAATAGGGGGTGGGGATGAGACTTGGATGACAAAAAGCAGACAGTTCTATCACTCATCCAAACTACTGTCTGTTCTCAAATTACTGGCAAGCAAAGACATATTTGTTGGTGCCAAATTATATTAAAGCCATCAGCGATAATTAAATGCAAGGACAATGCCACAATATGTGGCATTACAGTGACTGACAGTGTCAGTTGAGAAATGAAGCATGAAAATGATGAGAGGCTTCCAAAATTGAATTATATTAGTATTTAAACCTATTTGGGTTGGTTGTGCTGAAAGCAAAAATATGGAGAACGAGGTCTGTATAACCAGGTGAGAAAGCCAGAGTCTTGCAATATTAAAGCCCAGACTCCCGAAGCAACAGGGGCATTTGTGAATGTCTCAGCACAGTCACAGCAGGCACCTGGCATAAATGCAAGGCAGATCTAACTTAATGATGGTGTTTATTTCCACAAATGAACTCTTGTTGACATCAAAAGCTAGCAAGGGTTGTCTTGCTTTCCAGAACACAACCAAAGGTCCAATTCCCAAGGGACTTAGACAGGAACATACAGGATACCTTGGCCAACTCCAGTCCGTGCAACTTCTGCAAGGCACTGGGCAGGAGAACGAATGAACAGGAAAACCAGTGCAGGGGGCGGGCGTGGGGGAGGGCAGGGAATGAAGGAGAGAGCAGTTTTTCTTGTGCAAGTAACTCCACCTAAGATCCTGCTGCTACCCTGACCATAGCTACACCTTGCAGCCATGCTGTGCCACCATCTGTCCCCTGGCTGCAGGTCTCAGGTGCAACATGCACATTTCAGCCAAGAATAGCCTACAGCATTTGGATAGGGAGTCTAAGTAAATGTGTCCACATCTATAGGAAGCCTCACATATATCTGCTTCACAGAATGACAGGGAAGCCCACATCACCTATTTAAAGATGAATCTTCATGCTGAATTGGCATATGTACCCACAATGGAAATAAATCCATCAGAATAGAGCAACAAGTCTAGACTTGTTTTGTGGTGCTTTGGTAAGGAATTAAGTTTTTCACAGGAGCACACATCTTTGCACATTGGTTAGTTCATATGATTCTTAGTTTACTCAATGTTTTCCATAGTATTTCCTAATGAGAAGAGGTGCAGATGCTGCTCAGCCTGTCAATAATCAATCTGATAAAATTTTTCTGGGAAGAAATTTACATCAAACAGTCAACTTCAATCTAACTCAGAACATGCTTTTATCATGTCACATCTCACATCACTTGAATTATTTATCCTACCAGGCATTTTAACTGCTAAAATATTAACATTACAGTAAACTTCAGTTGACCTAAGGGAGACATTATCATCTCAACCAACTGCAACTTCATGGTAATTGCTCTTCAGTGTAACATACATAGTGATGATCTTCTAGAAATTCCCTGAAAAACAGTCTCCTTCTATCTTTGCCCTTGTCAACAGAGAAGACTTTTTCACACAAGAGCTGCATTAGTGTTGGACCTGTCTCATATTGCCATTATGAAACTCACAGTTCATGCTTTTGCATAGCTCCAGCAATGTTGCTGTAACTTTTGACAGGTTTTCCAAAAACTCACTCTTCTTAGGCACTACCCAGAACACAAAGCATCTGTCCTAATAGTTTAGGAATAGAATTCTCACAGGTTTCTACTGACAGTCCCACTCCAAGCACGACATGCTCCCACGTTGCTTTAGGGTTTTTTTCCCAAGGATTTCCATTTCCTTCATTTAAGTTTTCTTAAGAGCTTTCTATTCACAGACATCTTTTAGGGCTCTTTGGTTTATTGATTCCTAATGTGTTAATGCTGAATAGCATTGGGCTCTGCTAACACTTATCTCCCCTTTAAATAGCTAAGCCATTTAATAACCATATTTTTTACTGTGTACTCACAGTACCATATAGTATCAGAAAAAAATAAAAGCTATTCTGTACAGGAAACAGCAAGGAACTTAAGCCTTAGATCCTTTTTTTTTTCCATTTTGGAAAACAAAGATCCTAAACACACCTCTCGGCATTCTCCAGAAAGAGTAATACCAGGTCTGCTGCAGTTTAAGCACCACATAAGACTTTGCTTTGTAGAGAAACATCACAGAAGATTCAGCACCAGGATAATCAATCAAGAATGGACTCTGATACTGGCTTGCTAAGTTACTAAGACCACATATATATTAAAAGTGTTTAGACAGTATTTTCCTTTTGATTGAATAGTAGTTTTTGCTTTGACAAGAAAAAAAAATCAGACAAGTTGTTGAAACAGATGCCAAAGATTTTATACAAGGAATGTCACGGCTGCTTTCTCTTTGTGCATTAACATGGTAGTAAAGCTACATGCATAAACAGCACACAGGGCACAGCCTACAAACCAAGAACACATTGCTCACCCATTAAAAAAATAAAGAATACTTTGAAGCACAGAATTATGCTAGATGTACAGAATGTCTTTTAAGAGAGGATTTCTACCTACTCATGCCCTTACTTGGACAACTGTCAATTTATGGCAGACTTTTGCTTACAAAAACATAAGACAGTCCGCAGTAAACTTGGCCAATACCGAAGGTGTCCTGGAACATCTTTTAAGTTTACTTCCTTGTGTAGGCTGGATGTAGTTGTGAAGGGACAGTCACTTTGTGAGCATGTACTTTCAGAGATAAAGTGAGAACCACTTGTTACAAGGAAAGTCAGTACGCTTGTTCAGAAGATAAAGTTCTTTATAGCAGATAATTTAATAATACAGTCTTAAAACAGGGTGTTGGGCACTCGTCTACACAAGAGCACATTTAATAAGCTAGGAAAAAATACCACAGTTCCAGGACACTGCATTAAACTCCAGCCACTCCAAGAGGAGGCAACTCTGATGTGGTGAAAGAATTCTTGTCTATGTAAGCCAAGAAGGGAGAATTTTAGGCAGTTTAATCCACAATGGTCTCTTACTTCTTTTAAGTGGAACCACAAATCCACAGTACATGACAATGTAAGTTAGGTTAAGTGGTGCTTTTCATAATAAAATCAGTGAATTCATTGCAGTCCTTTCATGAAAGGATGAAGTCCAGTGAGTGCCAGTTGCTAGGAGCAAAAAAGAAAGGTTCCCATTTTCCAGGTTGATTTGTAAGTTCGTATTATTAGAAGAAAGTAAGTCAAATCTGTGCAGTTTCTATGCAACCATATCTGAGAACACAGAGGCTTCAGAGACTACAGGATCACTTAAAAAGTGGGGGAAAAGGAAAGTCATCACAACCCAAACAACTCAAACTTCATATCTCAGAATTGCCTACAAAACTTGTTCTCTTGTTCTGCTCTGGACAAAACTTTTAACTGCAATGATCTTGCAGAGAAACTTGAAGAAAACCTGAGTACATGAAAACGTTGTCAGGGAGAGCAAGACCCTGCTACCTTTTGATCTGGTATTAAAGTTGAAATGGCAAAATCAGAATGCTTTGCCTCGTGCCGTAGGATTTGCTTTACCTTTCAGAGCTCTACTGGTCTCTGCCAGGGAGTCTGTGTTAACTTGATACCTCTTGCACTGCAAGACCATTGCTCATATCACAGTTCAAACAAACTTGCTAATTAATCTGGGTTTAATCTTCCCTGGCCAGAAGGACAACACCTCCAGATGTAGAGTTGGTTGAATTACCAGGTATTTCATGTATCAACATTGGAGATTCCTGGCAGCACAGAGTCCAAACCTTCCTCACAGGACATCATGATCAGCAAGACATTCCAAAAGAAGAATCAGAAGGCCATAATTCTGGTCCAATACAGTCAGGAACAACACCATCCATCATTTGAACTAGGAATACTCAAAGCTTCATTATTCAACCATATTCTTAATATACTAAATTATACATAGTTGATATATACATATAGATATATTTTTTTACTGGAATAAAATACAGTGGATTTTGGTTTGCTCATTTTACAAGGGAGCTGCCTCCCTTTCCCAGTTAATTTGAAATTAAAACCTAGAGGCTGAACGTAAGCTCATTCCCAGCGTTCCAAGATGGATATAACACGAGAGGAGGCCAGAAACTGGAAACATGCACTCTGGCTGTAACAGGTTAGAAGGTGAAAGGGAGACCAGATATTTTCATTTGTAACCCTGAGAACATAAGGAATTGCAAAGATCTGGAGAGCAGCCTGGGGTTAAAGGTCACCAGGCTTCTTATTGCAGTTAAAGCAAACCCGGACTGGGTGATCCCATCCACGAGAGGGAACCGCTCTGCGGTCGTGTGAGCACTCATCACAGAATCCCTGGCCACAGGCCCGACAGTGGTGTTTGGAGAGCTTGATACTGAATTCCTTCCGGCAATTGTGGCAGTGCAGGATTTCATGATCTGGTACCCAGTATGCAGGTCGGGCAGCATCTTTTACCAGCCCTAAGGAGGAAGTGAGGTGGGGGGATGAGAAAGAGGGAGAACAAAATAATCCATGAACATGAGCATGTCAAGAATGTACTCAGTGGAGGCACTCACACATTGCAAGTCATACCAGTGCCATTAAGGGGGAGGTGACCTACTGACAGAATCCAGTGCAATGAGTAGCATTTAGGGCATTCTACCATTCTGCTGCATTCTGTCTCTTTTCAAAGGTAAACTGTGTCTTTTTTAATAGTGGCATCTTCCCTTTCTCAGACGCTTCCAGAGGTTAAGACACTTGCTTTTCCCTACCTTCAGTTTCAGCTGTGGCCAAAAAAAACAAAGTCACCAAACCAAATATTCAGAAATGCATGTACTGTCTGAACTGAGAAAGGGATTTATTCTGGCTTTCATTGAGTTGGACAGCAAACACCCACAAAGGTGATGACCACACATGCTGTAGGCAAAGCAGCTGAACGATGATCTGCGCAATGAGTAGGAAGTCACGTCCAACAACAGAAGATTCAAATGTGAAATGTTTGCTGACATACCTAAACTGCCACCCAGCACATGAAAGAGCAGCAGAGGTTCCCTTTACTAAGCTCATCATTAAAGATCATGCTACTGATTACTTCCCCATCATTACCAACCTGGATAGCTTCAAATTCTCAGCCCTCCCCTCAGAAGTACCAAATGCCAGCAGTATCCATGAACACACTTAAAAGGCACTCAGCATCTCTGGAAGAAAACCAAACCTGATAAAATGCCTTCTAATTGACCGATCTTTAGGAAACTCCAAATGGTAGGCCACTGCAATAAATGCATCAGGAGAGCATGAATTACTCACAGCTTGGTGCACAGTTTTGCAAAACAGGGTGAAAAGAGAAAGTGTGATCTGCAGAAACAACATGCTGAAAACCAAGGGAAAACATCAAACAGAAGAGGTCCAGAGGGCTGTAGAACTCAGCCAACAGTAGTATCATAGCAGAGGTGCCAGCCTGTCACACAAACTCTTGAAGTTTAATAACAAGTTTTGCTCTTTGTAAACAAAAATGCATTTAGACAAAGAATATCCATCAGAACAGAACAGAACTCACCTAAGGGAATGTCCATGGCTGTCACCACTGCTCCAAGCGTGTTTTGCACAGCTTCCCCCACCTTCCTGGCAATAAGTGTCCCCCCTTCTTCGTCTGAAGGCAGCTCAGCCACATCTGCATGACACAAGAGTGAAGGGCTCAACATCTAAGTCCACCACCATTTCTACTAAGTTTCAGTTAATTTACATTAACAAAACCAGCAGTAAACCCAAAAGGCAGGTTGGAATCTCTCCTCAGCCTTTATGACCCCCATCCACAATCTTGGATTGCAGTGTTCATTTAGCAGTAATGGACAAAATATATAGTCTGCTGTAACATAAGCATCCCTGCTCCGATGTTAGCACCAGAACATCAGCAGTTGCTAGGAAAACAAAGTCAAGATACAATTAGAAAATAATTTTGTCAGCAGGTCAAGTATCTGGTAGGGCCATCTTTCCTCCAAAAAAGCTGAGCCCTTCAGCTTCCTTACCAAAAATTGTATGGAAACCCTGCGCGAACAACATTGTCTTACACCCATTGGGAATGGTTGTGATCCAGAAATCAGGGACAAAGACTTCAGGCTATTGCCCAGGGATAGTTCTGTCACAATCAGCTCAAGATTACCTAACTGGATGCCTCTGTTGTCATAGCAGTTGTCACACACGCGCACTGGTGCTGGTCCCCAGCCTCGCTCAGGCACTGGACGGGTCTTGGAAGAACAGCCATCACAGAAGCCCTCCCCACAGGCCCGGCAGTGATGCTTTGTGTCATTATCTTTGAAAGGCGTGTTGCACTTCTTACAACTCTAATCAAAACAACACGAGTTTTGAGAAAATAGAAAGAACAACTATTAGTTTGATCTTCCTTAAATGAAAAATTGAGAGCAGAAGTCCAGTATGAGTCTCAGACTGAAATTGTGAAAAATATAGTTACACACAAGACTTGGGTGCTATCAGCCCCATAACTTTACCCCAGGGAAGTGATTCAGAATGGAAGGTGTACAGTGGTTAAGCCAATATATTGCTGTGATCCCTTCATTCACAATCACAAACATGGCCCATATCACGCAGGGCTGAATGATGCGTATTTGACCTTTGTGAGGGGTAAGAATTCAGAAGGCAGTTTTCATTGAAGAAGAATCTATTTCCAGTGAGACACAGTTGAACCATTTGGACCAGCTTTTTGCATCTGGTATGAAACCAGAGTTTAATCTCTGCAACTACAGAATTAGTACTATCACCTGCAGTAGCCAAATTTAAGATGTTGGTTCTTTGCTTTGAAAAACAAGTTCACGCAAGCCAGGATTTTCTGTGACATTGCGGGGAGAACTAGCTCGTGAAGAGCAGGGAGAAACAGTCTCTTTATCAGGGCTGGGCCAAGTCTGTTCATGGCTGAGTCAAGAGTGGGAAAAGGAGAAAGCACTTCAGTTTTCTCAAAATTGTAGGAGTAGGGATTGCTGCAGTGAAACAATAAGCATATGGAATCTGCAAAGTACTGTATTACTTAAAGAGTAAGGAAAAGGGGTTTTAGCTATGCAAAGCCTTTCTCTCAGCAGCTGCTATTTACCAGAATCTGAGAGTTGGGTCTCCAGTAAGCTGGGGCAATCTGGTCTGTCAACCAGGAGGTCACAGCTTTTGTGGGTCCTAGGCTAAGCTCAGATACTGATTGAGCCATGAAATTCATGCCATCCAACAAACGCTGGGCTGCATTGTTGTTGTCTTTCAGGAATCCATCAGTCTGGAATGAAACAGATATTAATTTGAGAATAGAAAGAAGGAAAACACTTTTTTTTTTTTTTCAAAGATGCCACCCATTGCTCCTGTTAAACTGGAGGGCAAGCAAGAGAAAAAAGATACACCAGCCCTGCTTTGAAAGACAGGAGTAGGTTGGCAACTTAGACATTTCAAGATAGCCAAAAGATGTCTGAAGGCCCTTCCAAAGGCTCTTTCAAACAGCAGGGACCAGCTTAAAGAAAGACAATCTATTTTCTCCATCAACATCCAGAAGAACCAAATTTGCAAGTGCTTGGCTGCATACATCACACAAAGACTATACAGCAACCAGACTTACCCCTGGCCAGACATGCTCAATTTCTGTCCTCACTACAGTGTTCACAGGATCTTGGTTGCCAAACCAGTACTGCCGGCTGCGATACACCACCCCGCAGTTGGGGCACTCGATCACGTACCTGCACAAGAGGAGGACAGGTTACCACTCTGGCAAGTCCCATGCACCAGGCAGCACAGAGACCAGAGAGAGCAGAGATCTCAGCTGCAGTACTCACCCTGACCAGGCATACTTGGCAAGGCCCAGCCAAGGGGAATCTGTGGAAGCTGAGGTTTTTGGCACCACGCTAACTTCCATCCCTCGTTCATAACAGGCCTACAACATAAAGACTCGATTAAAACTATGTTCTTGGGAATCCAAATCTACTTCTGGCTGCTGTTTGGCCATGTAAAGCATATAATTAGCATACAGAGGTCCACGGCAAAGGAGCACTCATCTGAAAGCACTTAAAAACAAAGCAAAACCAAACCCACTATCAGGGACATCAGGGAACTAATTTTACATCAATAAAGACCATGATGGTAGCCTAAACTTTTCCTGTCTCCTGCACACATCCTTGAGAAACATTAGCTAATACCAAGCACTGGGCATAAGCAAATGAGAAGAGTAACCATGTCAAATATGTACCCAGGTTAAGAGTGGCCAGCTTCACAATTTAGCTAGAAAATGATACATAGCACACAGAGATGATGAACTCTCCAAGCAAACATACAAGTCAAATAAGGATCAATTTTTCTTGTCAAGGCTATGAGCACCTCTGACATTAAAAAAAAAGTAAGAAAACATGCACATGCCTCTCATTTACTGGGTCAGCCTTTCCTTTTTCACTCTTCAGACCTTGTCCTTGTATCGCTACTCACCTTGCAAGTGTAGACTCTGTTATCATACTGGTGAGAGTATCTGCATCGACTTTTGGATTCATGAGGGACTCCTTCCTTTGCATGGTTCATGCTCTTCTTACAGCCACATCTGAGTATGCAAAAGGAAACCATGAGTTGTTGCTGTTAGACAGAGGACAGATGTCACCAAGATTTCATTTTTACTGCTATCTTGCATTTTTATAGATTATGTGCCCTCAAACCATCTTCACAATTGTACATACAGCAATGACAATTATTATTGAAAGGCAAGCTCTTCAGAAGGAGGTGTAGCAACTGTTTCACGTACAAAGCAGAACCACACAACAGTTCACTGCAGAAAATGCTTGACATCAGAAAAGAAGCATGACGAGCCACAACGTCTCGCTGATATACAGCTCCCAGACTCAGCATATTATACTGTATGCCATCTAGTGCCCCTCCAGGATCAATTCTCTGGGCTCTTCCCAGAGAGCTACATGCCAAGATCCAACCAAACATGGAGCTCCACTTAGACCTAGTCATTGAATATAGCCCCAGTCCATGATATATGCTTTCGGATTGTTTCTACTGTTTAGGCAATAAAAATATCAGGAAAAAAAAAATCATAAGAAATTTCAGGGGATTTATTTAGACACTCCTTTCTTCCTGCTCTGCTTGCATTTGGGAAAAGATATAGGCAGCACAGGTTTGTAGACATGCACAGAAAGAGGGCAAAAACCATGCATCCAGCTGGGATGTGGCTATAGTGGTTTTCCACTTCACATACAAGTTGAATTTCAAGATAATTCTGCCTGGAAGTACTAGCTGTGGCTAGCTGATGTCAAGTGTCAAGATGTCACAGAAACCTTATGTTCTGTGGCTGCAAGCTGGGGCAGCACTATCCCCTAAAAGGATGGAGAAGCATTTCTCATCTACTTACCCACAGCTGAGGCACACAGAGGAACATGTGAAATATTCATCTGGAAAGAAAGAGCTGTGAGCCATCTGGTCATCAGGGATCTCCCCACTGAACCGGTCACTTAGAGCCTGTCAAACAAAAAAGAATGAACTGGAAAGGGATTAAGGGCAATGAAGACATTTTGCAGAAAAAGCATGGATTCCTCTACTGGAGGGACAGGCAGAGAGAGTATACGGCTAACAAATAGTATCTTACTAGCCTGGAAACCAAAACAAGGATTGGAAACCAATCAAGAAGGCAATCTTGCACTTGTATGGAAGTGACCTGAATACTTGTAAGATACTCTTTTTCTCTGCTTTCCTGTCCTTCTGTCCCTATTTTGAATTTTGTAGTAGAAATGGGTAGTAGAAGATTGCATCCATCTCTGTGCATCCAATCCATGCTCAAAATAGCAGGGTTCTTGCTAAAAGGGCTTCACATTCTAGAAACCTCTGAAAAGAAACTCAGAGGATCATTTCTCATAGTCCATGAGAACACAGTTTTTGCCTCTCTGCTCAGGAAATGCTGCCCTGAGCTCTCCTCCGGACACTTGAACAACTGCTCTTCTCTGGTGAAATGGCAAACTGAGACAAAGGGATCTGTACCCTTTCCTAGGAACATCCATTCTCAGATTAAATCAGTCCTCAGCCACAGCACACTTAACTGTCAGGTTTTATGTTCAGGGAAGGAAAAAAAAAAGCACTGGAACAAAGCAAATGGTTACAGTTTTTCTTGATGGAGATCTCTGAAGGCATGAGATCTAGCTAAAACTCTTCCTACAGCTGAGGTTAATATAGTGGCTGCCCCATTCTCTTCCTCCCTGTCCCCTCACAGGGCTGGGATGGGTGGAGTGGGTGTATCTTTGTCCAACAAGGGTGGATTGCACATACACATAGACATGTGTATACCTCTTCCATCACAGCCTCTTTCAGATAAATTCTCTATTTAAACATTTTATTTCACATAACTTCAAGGAAATTCACTTTACATTCTCTTTTAAGCTTGACTGATACTGATAATGAATTCAGAAGTTAGAGGAAGTGGACAGAAATTTCTAGCAAGTCTTGTGTCCTTAGCAAGTGAAGCAAAAGAAGTTAATTTGTAGTCAGTAGTGATCTGAACACATGTCCAGCAAACACACTATTGGACATGAATTTAAGTAGACCAGCAGCTATATATCTGAAACCAGGTTACTTCATTATTGCAATAAAGTCCTAGAAATTAAACTAAAATTAACAATTCCAACTGTTTTTCCCCTTGCTGCCTGTCTGTTCCCTAATGCAAAGAATTGTGTACAGTACATGCCACCCTGACACTTCCCTCTGTGCTTCAGCTACCACTAATGCAGAGCAGCCAGAATTATCTGTTCCAACAGCTGTGACTAACACCAGAAAAGACTACTAACACGACCTTCTTCTGCAGATATGCCTCAGCTCTGCCTGCCCCTCCCCAGTGACAGCTGTGCTCTTTGGGACAAAGAAAATATGTTAATCAGGCAGTGATATGTGGAAGCTTGTAGGAAAGACTGCAAATTTAATGACCCAAAAATCCCTCTGACATCATAGCAAAGTGAACCGTTTAAGAAAATCACTCGCTCTGAAGCAATACATCATTTGGCTTGATCACATCCTGTTCCCTAGCTACTAGAGTAACTTCTTTTTGCCTCCTAGCCCTTGGGTTACACTGTGCAGTGGTAGGTTTTGCCAGCTATTAACTCCCTCCAAGTCTCCTGCATTTTCTCCTCTTGTGCTGAGGCCATCTTTAGGAATTTTATAAAACACACCTTCTAAGGTCTTTCTTTGTAAATAACTGCCATTAAGGGCTTGTCACTCACAGCATCAGTTCTTTCTTCCCAGCTCAGTTTTATGAGTTTGCTCAGTTTGGCTCTTTAACTTTTCTTGACCTTCCATGGTCTTTACCAAAGTGTTTGCTTTGAAGTAAAAAAAAAAAACTACCCAGCCTCCCTGGCTGTTAGACAAAATTATCACTCTCGTGGAAGACTTGCATGCAAGTCTGCATCACTGGTTCAGGTGCTCTGCCTTTATGAGCTGCAGCTGAGTTACTAGCAACAGTGGTACAAATAAAGACTCTGCCATACTCTTCTTCACTTACTTTTAGTGCTTTGTAGATAACCCCGGGCTGTCTAGGTGACCGAGTAGTATTATTCTCCAGCTGCTGCTCCACAGCTCGCCTAAGCCCAGAGAAATCTGTTGGAGGATTGTATGTCCTTGTTCCCTTGTAGTGAATTGAGCTGAAAGCCTCAGGGAAACAGCTTAGCTTCCGAAACCGATCCTGAATGAGCTTCTCAGGAACCTCAGAAGGATGATCTATATATAAGAGTATCAGCAAGTTCATAAATAACTGATTGTTTAAAATAATACTTCAATTGCATAGTGCTTTCATATGCAATATACTCCTAATTTTCTTAATTAAATATTCTAATACATCTGGAATTCAGTTGTCATTATATTTTAAAACAAGGAAAAAAACCAAAATTTCCAAAAGCAGTCTCAGTTTTGTGATAAACAGCTTTAAATGCTAAAACCAAGCTTCTCAGGTAAAACCAGACACATCTAGATTTCAAAACACAGATAGCAAGATTAAGGAGCAAGTTAGGACATAATACAAAGAAACACAGTATCAGCACATTTGTTAGTTCTTCTCACCAGACTATAACTTGGTATAGCTATACCTAGCACCTGGTAAGTGGAGCACATGAACCATATTTAGGCTGCCTGTAGCAAGGAAGACCAAGCCTTTATCAACAATTTCTACATGGCAAAGCACTTCAGAACTGGCCACACCAGGTCAGACACCACAGAGCCAACCACATTCTCTTGCCTGCTTCCAAATACCTGCTGTACATTTCAGAAGAAGGCAGGCCCAATCTTCCCTGTCCTAAAACTACATAAACACATTTATCTCAATTATCCATTGAGACAGATGGTTACAGCTTTCTGCATATTCAGATGCTAAGAGGTTTCTTTCCTATTCCTACTGTGATCAGAAGTGACCATAAAAAATATATATTTTTTATGACCCTGACTTTGCATACAGGTGCAAAGTGTCCTCATGGGTCACTAAAGGCTGAACTGATGGAACACTACATAGCAACAACTTTATGAAAGGCTGAATTGCTAATCAGCAAATTGGTATATAAGAAAAGGAACTGCCTTACAGGTAAGATAAAAGGTATTAAGAAGTTACTCTAATAATAACCAGAAAGAACATCAAGTTCTTCTACTGGTTTAAAACCTCACTGGTTAGAAAAGCCAAAATGAGAATGTGGGTCAGCCAGGACTGCTGGGGTATTTATTACACAAGAGACGACTCCTAGATGTTCACAAACAGCAGGACTGAGCCTCAGCTGCTGCAGGCCAATACATTATGGCTCTTCCTTATCAAAACACCAGAAAATGATCAAATTAAGAAAAGTTTCATCATGCCTTTTGAAATACACAATAAATGGGAAGAAACTTAGATCCCTATATAGTCAAAATAAAAACATTTTGTGTCTCCCATAAGCAATGAAATACATAAACAAGCAATGAAATTTCACTCAGATATACATATAAAATACACCATTTAAATATGCATAATCCAGTATCACATAAGCCAAGTTAAAAGTATTGGTAAAGAACACTGAAAGTGGTGGGAATAATAGTGTGCAGGTCTGCTCAGATACTTGCACATAGAAACATAGCATCAAGTCATGAGCTCTCTGCCACCACAACGAGGGTCCCAACCTCACATAAGCCTCAGAACGATTCTGGTCCACAGAACTTAAAAAAGTAGAGTGATGTTCATCAGTGTCACAATTCTTGCTCCTCTTAGTTTCCACACAGAATTTTATCTTGTTTATTTTTTGCAACAGGATTCTACATATGCCTGCCAAAATCCCAGGGTATGTCAGTCGTGTTGGGTTTGCATGGCCAGGATTTGGCAGCAGGGGGGACTACAGGGGTGATTTCTGTGAGATGCTGCTGGAAGCTTCCCCCATGTCTGGCAGAGCGAATGACAGCCAGCTCCAGGATGGATGTGCCACTGGTCAAGGCCGAGCCCATCAGGAATGCCTCTGTGATAATATACTTAAGAAGGAAAAAAAAAAAGATGTGCAGATGTAATTGTGGCCAGAGAAAAGTGGGGGTGAGAATATGCGAGAGGAACACCAAGGTCAGTGGAGAAGGACGGGGAGGAGTTGTTCCAGGCACTGGAGCTGAGGTTCCCTTGCAGACCCTGGTGAAGTGAAGCAGGCTGTCCCCCTGCATCCCAGGGAGGAGCCCACACCAGAGCAAATGTGTGTCTGAAACAGGGCTGAGAAGCCATGGGAAGCCTGTGCTGGAATAGGTTCCTGATAGGGACCTGCAGACCCACGAAGAGAGGTCTCCTAGTAGGACTTGTGACCCTATAGGGGAGCCATGCTGGAGCAGGCTGTGCCTGAAGGGCTGCAACCAAAGGCAGAGTGAACTGTGTTGAGGCAGCTTGTGGAGAATTGTTGCCCATGGGATAGATTCATTTTGGAGAAGTCCATGGAGAACTGTCTCCCATGGGAGGGACCCCACACTGGCGCAGGGGAAGGACTCCTCTCCCCAAGCAGCAGCAGGAACAATGTGTGATGAACTGACCATAACCCCCATCCCCTGTCTCCCTTTGTGGCTGGTGGGGGAGGAGGTAGAGCTGGGAAGGAGAGAGGGATGAAGGAAAGGTGCTCTTAAGATTCATTTTACTTCTTATTACTCTGCTCTGATTTTGTCAGTAATAATTCAATTAATATCCCCAAGTCAAGTCAGTTTTGCCCATGATGGTATTTGATGAGTGATCTCTCATGGACATTATCTCAACTGGTCAACCTTTCACTATATTTTCTCTCTCCTGTCCACTTTGGTGGGTGGCTAGCATCCAGCCAGAGTCAACTCACCACATCAGTTTTTACCTTCATCTGCCATGTCACCAATACTCATGAACTTGTATGGTAACCCCTCCTATGTCTGGCAGAACTCATGACTATTCAGTGCTGATGTTCAGCTGGCTAAGAGGATTATTCTAGCTGATTTGGAATAGTTAGATCACCATGAGGGAATGCTCTTCTAGTTCCACAGCATGGTTCCCAGACTGAAACCAGTGAGAGCAAAACCCAAATCACATTTTCACATGGTAGTAAAGAACGCTGAATATTCAATGCAACCTGATAGTTTACAGACAGCATTTAGCACATTGTTACTCAGTTTCTTACTGCCTACTCACCAGAGCCCAGTAGCTTGGTGTACACAGTCTCGTGAAAGATGATGACACCTGGACCCAAAGTTGACAGAGGAACATCTAGGCCACAGCGGGCTGTGGTAGCTTTCAGCTCCTTGGTGAAGTGTTTTAAATAAGCCTCCGAGGCATCACCAAGGAATTTGAAGAGATCATTGTGGAGCCTGTCAGCACGAGTACGGTAGATGACAAGGTCAGAGATGGCCAGGACCTTCAGCAGCAGCCGTGTTCTCTGGCTCAGGTTGACAGTGGCCCCCAGGAGGCCCTCTGTGTCAATCACCACCACTTTGCGGACAGGGTCATAGGCTGCCCACACTCCAACTGTGCATGACTCCTGGGCAGGAGATGTCTTGAAGACTTCCCGGCCATAGAAGAAAGTGTGGTTAAGCGTGTGAGACTTGCCATCCCCTGTGTTCCCAAAGATGGACACTACCTTTAGATGCTGGTCAGGACTGCAGTCCAGTTTCTTAATGAAGTCTTCTTCATTCCTTACCTTCCAAAACAAGACAAGAAAAATATTATAACTATGTAATTTGAGTAGACAACACTGGAAACAGCTGTTTCAGGATTCATAAGATTAAAAGGAGTGATTACCTCCTCTTCAGATTTCATCATTAGGTTTCTGAAGCACCAAGAAGTAGAAAGCAAAATAGTAGAATGAAGTTTTGTAAAAAGTACATGTTGATGAGATTTATGTTGTTCCATCATGTAGCTGTTTTGGAAGTGATGCCTTACTGTGATTATGTGTCTAGTCAACTCTAATAACCTCACCCCATTCTGTGAGGCAGCCCCTCCAGAGAAGGGGGCATAACACTACTTCCAAGTCTGACAGAACAGCTACCTGGAGCATGGCAGACTTTCTCAGTAGCATTAGTCTCCTGGCAAGCATCCAAATTCAGGAATGAAAGAGGGAATTGCTTTTGCCACTTTAACTTGCCTCATCCACAGAGGCTGAGCACCTATTTGGGTAGAAAAATCTCTGCCATGCACTTGTGCTGCATCTATCCAGACCAGGGGCTTGCAGACACAGACTGTCCTATTCCCACTGCTCTCCAGCTGATCAATCCTTCAGCTGGTAAGGAGGAGCAGAGAAGACGCAGCAAAGTTGCACACTGCAATAAGGGGCTCAAAGCAAGTCAAACTGGCTCTCAGAGAAGTACTACAACTACCTCAATGATCCATTTCATAATTTACTGTATTATACTTTCATTTAAAAAATAAACCAAAAGAACACACATACCAAAGTAAGAAGTAGTGCAGGTAACTTCTCCTTGGCTTTACATAGTTTAAGTGTCAAGCATCATGCTATCTAGGCTAAAGAACAGGGCATTTTCTGTTCAGATATTGGAGCAACAGGTGCACTGCATAATTTTTTTATGCATTGCATAAACAAGCAATGAAATGGGCTAGGTCTCTGTACAAGAGCCTGCCCTGATTTTGTTGCAGAATACATTCTTGGCTTTCACAGGTTTCATGTGTTTGGTCCTTGCTTTTTCATCTTCCAACAGGTTTTATCCATACATTATATAACAGGGAAGAAAATGACAGAAGCGCTTTTTGAGAAAGATGAAATTCACTTCCTTCATTCCAATTCCCTCTTCAAGAGATCCCCATCAATGAAAAGCAGCAGGGCTTCCATCCCCTCTCACCTGCCTCTTAACTTCTGGAAGCTCTTAGCTTTTCCTCCTGCAAGTACAGTTGGAAAATCTCACAATCTTCAATCCAGAGAGGCAATGAGGTAATAAATGGTTTCTTTGAACAAGTTTATTCTTAGATCAGCAAATTAGTTTAAGGCTCAGCCAGCCCCATTTGCTTTGGTCAAATCTCTCAGCAGCATGTAGACTTTGAAGGAAAATGAAAATCAGCCAGTATGCCAGATTGTGGTTGGGAACAGCATTCACAAAGAAAATCTGTGGGCTGTGAGCTTGCAGTAGCTTCTCACAGACTCCAACTATTCAAGTCAGCCTCAGAAGAAAATAGGAAACAAGAGACTTCAAAATGATCTCAACAGAATCTTTCCTGGTGTCTGTGGGAGAACATCAAGATACACTCAAGTTACAGGTACACAAGAAAGGGTCTGTCTGCGTTTTTGGTAGCTGTGACTATTAGCTTATCATCAGGAAGGTAGCTTAGATGATAGATGCAGTTTTGCTTAGTGTCTCTCAAGATGCCTCTGTGGATGAAAGGAAGTTATTGGTTCGTGGAATAGCTCCTAAAAACATTCACAGATTGGACAATATGAAACTATTATGTGTACATAAGCAAAAGGGAATATGATAATGTCTTCTTCAAAATGTTTTGTTTTTAACTCCCACCTCCCAAACTTCTCACCAAAAAGGTGACAGATCCTTTTTGCCAGAGTCAATGGTTAGGTACTCCCTGGACAAAACAAAAAAATATCAGTTTTCAAACAGCTGTTTAAGTATTGGCAGTATTAACAGTCATTAAGTAATGACTAAGGTCTCTTAGCCAGCAATAGTTATTACTTTGGTAGCAGTTTGGGAGAGTTTGTGGAAGGAGTTCAGTCAGTAATGTCAGAAGACGTAAAGGACAGTCAGGACCATAGGGATAAGGGTAACTCTGAGATATATCCCCATCGTTAAGAGACAGGAGTCAACTTGAAGTTACACTGAGTATCAAATCATACATCCAAAGTTACTCCCTTCTAAGTTATACCCTTCTAGGCTCTTGTAGACTTCCTTTCAGGACAGAGCTCAGGAGTGATTCAGACAAGCAAGTTACCCAGGAGCATAAGAACACACCAAAGTCTAGCTAGTCCAATGTTATCTCACAGGACTTGGTAATGAATGAGGAAGATCTTAAGACATGAAATTAGTTAATGTTTCCTAGCACACTTTACCAGTGCTCAGAAGTCAGATGACTGAGAACTTCCTGAGCAGTGGTTGCTCTCAGATGCTCCTAGTTGGTAGAGAACCAGTAGACCTATCCTTTCTTTTAGAATCTAGTCATAATTTTGGATACTGCAACATCCTTACAACAAATTCCATGTATGGGGAGAAGCAACAAAGCCAAAAAACAAAAGAAGCCCTTTCGTTTGAAACTGACAATGCTTGTATGTCACAGTGCTCCTTGTTCTTGTGCACCAGACTTTAAGCAATGCTGAGTATAGGAATGACACTCTCAAAGAACCATCCACAACAATCTCCATATCAGTAGTCAAATTTACTTCTCTTGAGCTAGTTCCTTTAAGACATTTGAAGTCAGAGTGGGTGTAATAAGTGTCAAAGTACTAATCCCCACTTCTCCATTTTGCTTCTCATTGCTAAAGAAATTGATATGGTACCACCTTCTGTTGAATGTGCAAAGGGCTCACATTTCCATACCCTGTCCATTTTCACGTTGCCCGAGAGCTCTAGATCTCTGACATTCACAGCAGAGAGTAAATACAAAACCTTCCTTATGTTGCACAACAATGTAAATTAGGAAAGAAAATTGTATGTCTAACTCAAGAGTCATATCTCTTCAGAGCCTTCTTAATTTTGCCATTTCTAGTATCAGAGACTCATTTACACTTCTGTTATAGCTCTTAGGAGACTCTCTTCTAAAAAGAACAGTTTTAACTCCATCATATGTTAGAATCCTGGTTAGCTTTCTTTTATAGTTTTAACTACATTGCTTTTAGCAGCTGTCATCCAGCTCTCCATGCAGTCCCTTCACAATTCAGCTGAACTGGAGGTGAAGGTCTTCAGTGGGGAAAAACAGAGAACTTGACAGCTAAAGTCCTCTATAAGGTGGGCACAAAATCTCATACCATACTGCGGAGCACATTGAGAACTGAAGTCTCTTTATCACCTATACTTGGAAATCTGTTGTACCTAACATAACAAGTTGTCTAAATCTGAGCCCTAAGTAGAATTATTTGGAAACAGAATTGCTAAAATGAAGCAAGAACTGCTAGACAAGAGAACTCTTCTTAAGAAACAAGAACTGCCAAAATTTCATTCCTGCCTATGAACTTCTTGGTAACAATGTTATTGAAATAAAAAAGTGTTTAAAAGCCCAAGAACAAAAATCGATAAAACAGAATGGAGTTTTGAACTATCTGTATTCATACAACTGTAAATCTGCCTCCAGCAAAACAAACACTTTAAGAGAATCAGACATTTTTACCACATTTTCTCCTTTTAAGACTCTTCGTGAATCATTTAGGGCTTGCTAATATTCATAGAAGTGGTGCACCAAGTCAGAGCTGTGCCACAACACACAATAGCTCAAAACAAAAATCAAGAATGCTTGGCATAGTATTCATCAGAGCACCTTCATTTGCTAGTCTTACACTGTCATTTCGACTTATGTTGGTACTTTTGTTGTTGTGTTTTGAAGTCTTACTTGTTGCTTGACTTGGTTTTAAAGAGCATTTTTAATAACAAAGATATATTTTCTGCAATTAAGAAAGAGACCATCATATAAAAAATTACATTTCTGAGTCAAGGGTTTTTAGGCATGGGAACAGGCAGCCCAGGGAAGTGGTGGAGTTCCCATCCCTGAAGGTATTTAAAAGATGTGTAGATGTGGTGTTTAGGGACACAGTTTAGTGGTTGACTTGGCAGTGCTGAGTTAAGAGTTGGACTTGCTGATCTCAAAGTTCTTTTCCAACTTAAGTGAGTCTATGATTAGACAACCAGCACACGATAGTATCTTCTGACACACAACCACTAAGTCAGTAAGAATGATATAAATTTAACACCCCTCACAATGAAGGGAAATGTAAGGTACAGGATTCATAACAGCACATCCAAATGTATACCAGCATAAAGTGACAAGCATCTGAAACAAATCAGTACAAGCGGTCAAACCAATCCAGTGGAAAAAAAAAATAACCTTAAAGCATTACTTAACACTGGCAATACAAGTAATGCTGCTCACAGCGCAGAAAATATTTTAAAAACATAATGCTTACAAGAATTCAAACACCTTAAATCAGAAGGAGAAATGGCAAAGCAAGCTAAAAGAAGATCTGCAACCTTTTAAGCAGTCCTGAACTTCTAAAACCAAATTGAAATTATATTAGGTAATTGATCTTAAGGACAGAGTATCATATCGATCACTTAACCTGGAAACAGAACAGATCTGCCAGATCTGCCCAGTTCAACGCAGACCAGTTCTTTAAAACACTGCTTCTAAATCTGTGTTTTAACTCTAAAAAACTGAGCTGCTATCCAGAGATAGATTCACAAAAAAGTCTTTGGGTACATGTCTGAAGTTCCAGGTCCTACCTTAATGCCATTAAATCACAATTTCAGTGTACATTAAAAATAAGAGAGAAATCTATAAAGCAGATTTCTTCATTTAACTACTTCTTTACTAAGAGTAACCTGAGAGGAATAAGCTTTACCACAGTACAGTGCCACCACCAAAATTCGCATCTCTGCAGGGCTCCCCACAACCACTCTTGAAAAGCAATGCACAAATACAAGGAAATATAACTGGCTCACCCCAGCAACTCAAGTGCAACAGGCTATTAAAAACGCAGCCGGAAATTCCAAGCTTTTGCCCCAAAAGAAATTTTTTTTTATACCCACAAGTGTTTCTTGTTATCAAGTGACAAAAAAGATACCTCCCTCTGAGGAAGAGAAACTCTGCTATGAAACACATGACATCAACAGAGCTGTGAGACAGGCCCTAAACCACAGTAATTGAAATCTTGTTTCCTCTAAGATCTTAGGCTAATTCAGGTTGAAAGTGACCTCAGGAGGTTATTACTTCCTCCGACTTTTAGAGTCTTCCAAACAAGATAGAAGATTTTGATCATAAGCAGGTGCTCAAGATGAATCAAGTCTGACTTTTAAGTCCAAGCACCTCTAGTTTTCTACCTTAGATTGCCTCCTATACCTTTTCTTCTACATGTCTTTCCATGGAAAATATAATCTATGCCATTACTCAAGTCTTCCACATATAACTTAAAATTCATAATCTAATTAAACCAATTTGCAACATAAATAAGTGCCTCTAAAAGATAAATTTCCTAAAAGTTTGATGAAAATCGACAACAGAGTGGAAAAGAAAGACACTAATAACCTTACTGTGGAAAGAGCATGTCTCATGTCTACCCCCTGCAGACTCCAAGATACAAGTCTTGTGTCAAGACACACAACGCCCATATGTGCTAGCCAGGAAGCATGCTGGCTGGTGCATGACAGCACACATAGTGCTTCTTACTCAAAAGACAGAAAATGTGGACAAGCACTGGATAATGGGAAGAAGACATCTCAGAAATTAGACTTCGTTAATTCTACTGGTTAAAGAGTTACTTGTTACTATGTAAATGTTTTACAGTAACCTGAGAAAGTTTCTGCAAAGGGCTGTGTCAACAGATTAATTTATAGAATTGTGTATGCCATACCACTAGTTACAATCTGGTATTTAGGAGTAAGTTATTAATCACTGATCCAACGAATACTTAAAAACATTAGTCATTATTGTCCTCAGTGACCTCCTAGCCTGCAGCCAAGCTGACAGTGGAATCAGTATTTTCAGGACTGGAGTTCTACAAAGTCTCAAGCCAAAACTGAAGGAGCCAACACCAGATGCAGGGAGGGCAAAATAAAGGAAGGGACAGACATGTCTAAGGCTAGATTCCCACATTGCTCCTTAAATGAAAACACTTGTATTAGGGTTGTTTCCTAACCTGAGGGGTTTTTTCCAGCTTATTTGTCTTCAGTGCAGTACCACCTATGGGTTGTGTTGAGATTTGTTATTAGCCACAGTACATACCCATGGACAATACTGACCCTGAACTGAATATGTTTTTCAGACCAAAATTAACCTGTTCCTTCCTACAGCTCTGGAATAGGAATTCATGTTCATTATTTTCATGGGTTTGTACAGAGCTTAACAGCATGAGTCTCAATAGGACTTACAGGTCCCTGCAATGAAGGGCAGAGGCTGCCCACATCTGAGGCCCATATCTATCTATTACAGAACTCTTTCAGAGGCAAAGATGGAAGAGTTAAATCCTGCTTAACAACCCTACCCAAAGAGATCCTATTTCAAGTGTTTTAATATGGTGGAAAAAATTAAGGGGATTGGAGGTAACCCAATTTGACTGGCCTCCTCCCTAACCCAAGAGGAAATACTGACTGAAATATTGCTATTACCAGGTAAGTTAATCTTGTAGACAAGTTAGTTAAGTTCTATCAAACTCCTGAAAGCAGAAATAAGACTACAAAGTCCACTATACTGTTCCCTTGCTGAAAAACTATTTTTGTAAGAACTGAAAACCAATATAGACTTTGAGGTAAGCACAGCTGCTGCCCAAGAAACACTAACATAATAGTATAATCTAACTCTAAAAGAGAACAGTAAACAATGAGAAAGAAATCATGGGTTTGTATTCTAAATATCTTTCTAGTTCCTGTAGATGTTAATTTGGCCACAGCACTACCAACTGACATCCCAAAGTCACAACTCTAGCAGCAGAGACCATATCCACGTGAAGAGACTTGCCCAGAGGACAGCAAGTCAACGAGCAAGTTCACGCTGTCTTCGTAAATAATAAGAGTAACTAGATTTCCTGTATGCACACTACTTATATCACTGTCCTTGTTAAGAGGGGCATTTACAAAGTTACTTGTATACCAGCTGCATTCCTCCTAGAAAACAGTTACTCTGGTTATTTTCCCAATTTCAGGATGTTTTGACAGGCAGGCCAAAAGACTCAATCTTCTGCCTTTATGTGATCCTACAGCAAAGCATTAACAGCCCAGGTAAAAAGGCCAAAGTGTGTACTGCAGTGACATCTGCCTCCCAGTGATTGCTGCACAAAAGAGAAAGTAGAGGCAATGGAAAGGACAGAAGGGCTCGAAGACNCTGAACTAAGTTCAGGAACTTCTTGAATGAAAGTGTGGGTAATTCCAGAGTGGCTTGCTACCAGACTCTCTTACCTGTGACATGCTCTCTTCCTTCCACACCTGCACTCATGTCAGCATATGACCAAAACTGACAGGAAGCAAGCAAAATATTTCACTTTAATTAAGTTAACTTTAATTAACACCCAAGAGTACTGCCTCATGAAGAAGGTGCAAAGCTGGTTCCAAGGAAAAGCACTGTTTGTAAGTGGCTATGTTAAAAATTAGCTAAGAGTCAGCCTGAGACTGTCAGAGGAGCTGTGCTTTGTTAAATGGATGGCTCTCTCTCCTACCTTCTAAAAATACTCCTCAAAATACTGGTATATGTCCAGTGGAAGAAGGAACACTCCTAACCAGAAATTGCTGATTTGTTTCTTTACTACTTTATTCCAAGGACAGAAAAACAGTGCATTTAAATGTAGGTGAACCGATAACAGACTGGGATGGGAGGCATACTGAAAAATAACAAAGTAATAAGAGAAAAATTCCTAGAGTGTAGGACAGTAAACTCCCAAAAATACTTTGGCAAGAAAACCTCTCTAAAGCACAAAGAGGAGGAAAGCTTATCTATAGCACATCAGCAGTACCAAGGGACAGGAATTACATATCCTGATCCAACAGACCACACTGCCCTAAAAAACTCAGATCCTTCAACATTTTTTCTTCCTTCTTTATGTCCATGGCAAATATACTACCTGTGACTCCTTACGTCACAGAATATGAACTAAATTTCCCAGAAATTTACTACCTTGTAAATTGTTTTACAATTGTTTGATTGTGCTACCCTAAAACACACACACACACATAAAAAAGAAAAAAGCCAAAACCACATTCCCCCAACAGCAAATCAAGCAAGAGTGTCACAGGAATTAGAACTATTTGCTAGAGAAATGCAAGCAGTCAGACTTAAGAGACCATTANAGCCCAAAGCACTCACATCCCATTCCTACTGGCAGCATCCAAGAGCCCAAAAGCACTCACTGGAAAAGTGCAAAGAGGAGTACAGCAGGGGAAGCACTAAAACACCCCATTCCCCACCGCCCCTCAAGACTACTTAGGTCAGGAACTGAACTAAGTTCAGGAACTTCTTGAATGAAAGTGTGGGTAATTCCAGAGTGGCTTGCTACCAGACTCTCTTACCTGTGACATGCTCTCTTCCTTCCACACCTGCACTCATGTCAGCATATGACCAAAACTGACAGGAAGCAAGCAAAATATTT
>VZTN01029240.1:46583-57177 GCA_013400515.1 Erpornis zantholeuca | reverse complement strand
AAAGTAATAAGAGAAAAATTCCTAGAGTGTAGGACAGTAAACTCCCAAAAATACTTTGGCAAGAAAACCTCTCTAAAGCACAAAGAGGAGGAAAGCTTATCTATAGCACATCAGCAGTACCAAGGGACAGGAATTACATATCCTGATCCAACAGACCACACTGCCCTAAAAAACTCAGATCCTTCAACATTTTTTCTTCCTTCTTTATGTCCATGGCAAATATACTACCTGTGACTCCTTACGTCACAGAATATGAACTAAATTTCCCAGAAATTTACTACCTTGTAAATTGTTTTACAATTGTTTGATTGTGCTACCCTAAAACACACACACACACATAAAAAAGAAAAAAGCCAAAACCACATTCCCCCAACAGCAAATCAAGCAAGAGTGTCACAGGAATTAGAACTATTTGCTAGAGAAATGCAAGCAGTCAGACTTAAGAGACCATTACTTTCTTTCATAAGAGAACACATGTTAGCTCCCATTAACTGACAAAGAATACTCGACAAGAACAACCATTCCTAGAGACTCCATTCTCTCATCCCTAGACTTTATCCAGGGTCAAATCAGTAGATAATAAGGAAAAATCACAGTACTTCCATCAGGTTTACAGCAGGAGTGAGAAAAGCAAAGCAGCTAGCAACTCTGCAGAGTCATCACAATGTATGTGTAACTTTTTAACAGGAGGGGCCAGAGGAGGACACATGGATTATTATGCTGTTAGCAATGGGTTATTTAATGATTGTACAAAACGGTCAGCATTTAAATAAGGGCTATGGATTCTTTTGCATTATCTTAACTGACTGAAAAGTTAAGTACGTAGATCCTGTTCATATCTGCTGAGGGGAAGACCTTACTCCTTTAGGTGTCTAGACTTGCTAGAAGGAATAGAAAAAGCCTCAAGGAATGGGGCTATATTGAGGAAGTTGAGATATCGAATGGCACAACAAAAAGACCCTGCAAACTGAAGACCAGGAGCTCATATGGGTATATCAGGGGACACATAGCAATAAATGTACACTCCTTCTCCCTCATCAAATTACACAGCTGGGGAAATTATTTTTGTGACTAGCTGGAGGGATATTTTTCTTTTCTTCTAGTCTCCTTAGTATGTCAGGCTACAAAGTCAGTACCTTTTATTTTTCTTTGCAACCCATAGATTGGAAAATTTCTTGTGACAGAGCTAGTTTCTGGTCAAAGATGAGTGAACTCTAAGGCAGATTATTAATAACCGTGTCCTCTATTTCTGGAGTCAATGAAAGATTTTTCTATTTCTATTAAGCATATGTGCCGAGTCCTTAATTAGGGCTTTGGACAAAGTGTTATCATAGAAGCCATTAGTGACACTACAACCAAGTTCTGATCTTGTAAGAACTCCCAACATCTGTTCCCCAAGATAAAAATACCAAGCTGTTGTTATGCTTTGTGAAGCATTCAGCCCCACCTCAAAAGTAGTAGTAAATAAAGTTCATTGCACAGCAGATGCATAACTCTGCTTTATGCTAAAGAGGTCTTTTGTAAACAGTGTTGCATAAAGACAAAGCAGAAATGGAAATTGTTCCAGAAACTGCATAAATATAAGTACAAGAGACAAGGACAGATCCAGGTGAGTGGAAAAGCTGATGGCACAGTAAGACAGCCTCAGGATTTGAAACAAGTATCACAACCTGAGTCATGTTTTCATTGTTATATTTCACCGTGTTTTTCTTAATAGCTACACAAATACCAGTTTTAAAAACCCAATTAATTGATTCTGTGACTTCTTATGGGAAGTGCCTTCTGTGTGCAAGGGGCAGCACTAGTGACAACACAATGATGCTTCTTTGAGAATCCAGGAAGTTAGAGATAAGAACAGAAAGCTGACATCTCAGCAGACCAGATCAGGAGATTCAGTTGAGGGACTTATACATAAAAAAAGAAGGCACACAGTTTGAGTCTAACAAGGCAAAGAGGAGATGCGGAAGATGAAAAGAGAGCAGTGACAAGACCAAAGCAACTGACTGAGGAAGTAATCCCCACAATATCACTCTCAGATGAACAAGGAAGATAGACTGTGTCCGAGCCAATTAACAAACAGATGCTACAGTCATCAAGAACAATTTGATTGAAGCCTCAGCTTTAGATATGCAATAGATAAGGTCAAAAATTTAATACTGTGTAAAGAGAAACTGCATAACAGAGCTTGAGAAAGAAAGACTAGAATGGGGTCTAAACTGCAGGTGATGCCAGTTTGTAAAACAGTCAAGATTTGTTTCCTGATAGAAGTCAGTAAGGTCTTAGGAGAGGCAACAAGTCCTGGAAAAGGAAGAAAAAATTCATCATGTAGGTCAGGATGGCTGGGGACTAACTCAAGAGAGTTGCACAGCGTTGCACTGTGTGGTGGGAGACAGCTGGGGCTGGACTCCATGAGGAACAACCTCCCACTCTGCTCTTCCACAGACTTGCAGTGAGAACTTGGATTTAACCTTTAATTACATTTTTTTAATGTGAGATAGCCAACCTCTTTTTGAGGTGCTCAGATACAGATAGTGCTGTTACAATGAACATCACAGAGAAGCTTGTATTTCACAGCTACCATTTGTTTTCTACAAACAAGCAGTGGTTTAAAATGGGACCTTTTCTGTCTATGTGGATTTTAACAAGAACAAGAAGTCCTCAGCTTTCTGAGTTGATGGTTGTGCCTGCAAAGCACAAAAAGCTTTGAGCAGGCTAGCACATCTGTGCAACATGGCACAAAGACAATTTTGCAGATCTCAGAATTATCATAGCTGTATCTGTGTAGAGCTCAGCCCAACTGAGAATTTCCACCTCTCCCCTGAACCAATTTGCTCAGGCATAGCTCCTTATGGATTAATCCACATTGTTTCTGGATCTAGAACTAGATCAGTCATTTGCTTACATACTGTAAACATTCTTCAGTTTTAGACCTACCACCTCCAAGAAGCCAACAGGAACAGTGAGATGAAACATACCCACTTGAGCTTAACTCCGGGTTCCAAAAGAAACTAAAAAACAAATCTTTTGGCCCTGTGTCCCCATCTCTTTCAAGTTAGATGTTTGTAAACAAATATACACCAGTGATTATCTTGATCCATCATCTGCTGCTCAGCAGCATAACTAGTTCCATCTAATTTGGGGAGCAGGGGGTGTAGCTTTTAACATTTGTTATTTTGTAGCTTTTAACATTGCTATGGCAGAATCTACCATTGATAGGAAATCAGCAGCTTCCCCAACTAATGCAACAATTTTCAAGTTCCAAAGGTCATTAAACAGTTAAACAGAGCTGAAATAGATAATTCTGTTAAATTCTCATCCTGTCTGCTCAAGCTTAAAAAGCCAGACACCCTCAAACTCTGCACCTCCATATTTAAAGTTACTAATATTTTGGTATTTTTGGACAAAAAGTTGGTTTAAATAAAGAACATTCTCATGATTTCTCCTCAAGTAATGACAAGCACAAAATAAAAAGCTGATGATCGCTTTCCTATAGCTAAATAGGCTCCTCAGTATTAACGAGAGCAAAAGATGACTACTTAGCTCTGAAGACATCTTCTGTGGCACCTGACAGGCCTTTCTAAATAAAGGTCCTCATGCCCACTAGCAGAATTATCACTATAATAGCAAGCACTCTTTAAATTCCAGCTGCCAGAAAAAAATTTAATTGAAATCTCTCAAACTGCTTTGACTGCTGGCTGTGAGATGTTGCATATATATTCAGCTGTGAGAAAGAGAAGATCGCTCCAGATGGAAGAGCTCTGATTCAACATCTTGATAGTGAAATAAGATCATTTTTTGAGAGCTTGTTCAACCCAACCCTGTTCTGACCAAATTGCTATGGTCAGATAAAGGACCACTGCTGTCCCAATAAGGAAGTTGGCTTTATTGCCCATGACATTTAAATAGCAAATGCACTTGGCTTGCAGGAGGCAGCCAAAGGTCTACCTCAATAAGGCTTACAGATTCATGAGTATAAATATAACTTAAACCAGTACAAACCACACACAGACACAGTTTGTGAGCAGCTTTCCAGGACAGGCCTGTTCCAAGGCATTTCAGAGCTTGCTCTAGTGGCTAAAGGATTATTGAAAAGTCCGTATCTTAAAGTAATAGTTGCATCTGTCACGCATTACAAGGAAATATGTGCTTAGGGCTGGAAGGCATATGGACTTGCTGATGCTACAGCACCTGAAACTCAAGCACTCAGTTTATAGTCACTGCTGTCCTGCATAGTGTGTTTTCCGTGTCAGTGCACCATAAGGACTGTCATCCTTTCCTCCCTTTCCCCATCAAAATCCATGGGAGTTTAGCAATCAGTACACCTGAATTGACAAAAATATATCCAGGGTATCTTGCGCCTATTCTATATTATGGTATAATTACTGTGCACATACATATATATGCACACACACTTCTGTAGTCTAGAATAGATATGAAATACTTAATCACATTTCCTTGTGATGCATGACAGGCACACCAACTGTTACTATGATGGATACCAATAACTCAACTATCAAAAATAAAAATTTCATCACAATTCTTTTTAATGATGGTAGCATGATTATGTTAAATTAGAGCAACCAGATACTGAGTCTACAGGTGACTACACATTTTCTTTCAGTCTCCTGAATGAGGTCTAACATAACGGATGCAAACAGGAAGTCTAAAGTTCAAGTTTTAGTTGTGTAATTAATATGCTCTGTGGTTTTCACACATTTTGCCTTGTAAAATGCTTAACAAACGTAAGGGCCAATAGAAAAGTTCTATAACTGCATATATCGAATGCTAGACTAAAATAGAATGCTATTCTAAAATAGTGCCTCCTGGGAGGCTATTCCTAGTCAACTAGTTCCTGTCACTGTTATCAGCAGGCCTACCCCAATGGCAATTCCCCCTCTTTCACCAAACGGCTAACATCTAATAATTTGTGACAAGCAGTACAGCTTAACCATGGTGTCTGTGGGACTTGGATGGAACACTCTGGACACTTATTTCTATTTTGTCCTACTCCTAAAATCAGTTGGATTTATTGGTAGCAATGGGCTGTAGTCTTGCATTAGCACTATATGGCACAGTCAAATACCCTCTCCTAGTCATACGGCAGGAAACTGTCTGCTAGCACTGCCAGCAGGACACCTACTGTAATACGATGTATTCAATTTTGTTCAGGAATCTTTCCTGTTCACAACAAACCACAACAGTTCTTACCTGAATCTCCTCAGTTTCATCCACCAAGAGGAAACTCACAACTTTTTCTGTCATCTTCCTTCTCTTGGTCTCCTCATCCATCCCCTCCTCCTCTTCCTGTTCTTGGGCTTTGCCTGCATGGTACACGGTGACAGGGTGCTTCCTTCTATTTCCCCCAGCATGTGTTCTCTTCTGACACTCCACACAGAGGTTGATTTTGCACACCTGGCACCTCACTGCTGCTATCTGCCTTGAGCCTGTCATACTGGCATGCATTATGTTCCCATTGGCACCTTTGCAGGAGTCACAGTACGGGACGTGGCCGGGTCTTATGCGGGTCCGTTCATGATTCCGCAACCTTTCTGGCTGATGCAGCTCTTCTTCACAACGCTGGCACTGTAGGCTCCTGCACTCATCACACTCAAAGATTGCTTCATCTGTCCCACTGCAAACATAGCTTTCCTGGCACAGGAGTGTCGTGTTCTGTCCTTTCTCCACAGTTTGCGTATGGGCACTCATCTTCAGATTTCTTTAAAGTAATGTTTTTCCCTCCTGTTTCTGTTTCAAACAATGATATGCGTAGAAGTCAGTTGCAAAGCTAGTATTTTCACAAAAGAAAGAAACACAAGAGGAATGTTGTCTGTACTTAATTTTAAATAATTAATATATGTTTCAGTAAGATTCATACACTGACCTGCCTTGCAGGAAGAGTGTTCTTAAGTACTAATGAAGTTTTCTTTCTCCAAAATAAACTTAGACAACGTGGCTGGTTTCATGTATTATTATACCCAAATACTGGTATACATTCTTTCTCTGTTGAGCTGTTTAACGTACTTTTAGCGAGGAGAAAAAACCCCAGCTTGGTGTACTTCAGCAGATAGAGCAAGTATTTCCCTGAAGCTGAGAACGGAGACAGCTGGTGACACAGAGACAAAAAAGGCATCAGAAATGCACAAGTGCATATACATGTACACACACACAAAAGGACCGTGTCAAGACTAGAAAATTCTCTGCTTTCACTCCACAGCTAAGCTCCTCCTTCAGAGAGTTCACAGTATTTATTTGCTGGGAATTTCCTGATGTGCTTCGCCAGATAAACAAAAATCCGCTCTCTTGTGTGCGCTCCTTCTAGCAACACTGGAAGACGATCGCTACCGCGGTCAGGCTGACAGACGATGGATATTTTCCCCCCTCCCTCTGCGCCCCAAGTTGCCAGAGCAGAGCCCCAAGACCAGCGCCGGCGGAGGGCAGCCTGCGCACCCCGCCGCCGCCGCCTTTGTCTCGACCGCTGTCTCCGGGCCACCTCCCCTGCTCCCAGCCAGCGCGGAGCCCCTCTCGCTCCGGGATGACCCTCGGCGCCCCNGAAAAAAAAAAGTAAATAAATAATAAAAGCCGATCAGCCCAGACCCGGCAAAACGGCGAGCGGGGCAATCCGGGCTGACACGTTTATTGGGGTGCAGGAGGGGGAGGATGAAATACCTGCCGAGGGGGATGCTCGGGTCCCGGGGCTGCCGGTGAAGCGTGGTCCAGGGCTCCTCCCGGCGGCGGCTGCCGGCGGCACGGCGCGGCACGGCACGGCGCGGCACGGCGCGCCGCGAGCCGGGCTATTGTTTACAAGCCGGCGGCCACCTTTCTTCCCCTTCCTCCCGCCGGCACCCGGTGACTAAGGACTCGGGTCCCGGCCGCGGCTTCCTTCTCCCCCCCGTCCCCTCCGCGCCCGGGGGGGGTGTCCCGGTTCTCCTCTCCCAGGGGCCGACCATGCAGTCGGGGCGCCCGGGAGAACTGAGGAGGGCAGGGCCGGCCAGGACCCGCGCCCCCTCCGCTCGCTCCCCTCGTTGTCAGCCAGAATCAGCTGATCGCGGGGAACTTCGGGGTTATTTTCTCACCGCGGAGACGGGAAGGCGGCAGGCTGAAGGCGGGGCGGCGCTGGCACGCCGGGAGCTGTAGTCCGGGAGCTGCACCGCCCCGGGCTCGCCGCGGCGGGCAGATTGTGCAGTGCCCGTGGCGGGCAGGCGCGATGCCTCGGTCCTTATGGTGACCCCGAGGTTTTCTGTCCCCCTCGTTTTATTTTCTCCCCACTGTCTCACACCTGCGTGGGTTCCCCGAGGAGCTGCGCAGGAGGAGTGTAAATAGCACCCAGCAGGATTTAAAGGGGTGAAATTCGTAGCGAGGCTCTTTCCTATTGCCCGGCGAACGACAAAGCGGCCACTGCCAGACCTCTAGGTCTGGCAAATAAATGGATCGCGGTGTCCGCCTGAGGAGAGAGCACTTGGTGCCCAGATCTCATGTGCCACTCGTGGGTTTAAGCGAAGTCTCGACACGGAGAGCCATTGGTCACTGTCATTGCAGCCTTTGGGGTTTTTTATTCTTGACTGTAGCTTCAACCTGTGGGTGAACAGCCATCATTTATAAATCTGAAAGAGACTACCGGTCTGAAATAGAAGCACACACCTGCCAAAAAATATCGCAGATTCACTGTCACAAACTGGAGCTGTGGGAATGAGAGGTGAACGGCAGACACAGATGGTCAAAGAAACCAGACGGTGAGGAAATAACCTTGGCCAGTAGTGGCTCCAATGAGCTGTTGGCTCACGGGTTGCTACAAGAAAATAGCGAGTTATTTTTCATTGGCTAATTTAGATAATATGCAAAACTATTTTTATTGTAGCATAGCCAATGTACAGGCAATTTCTCTTCTAAAGAAACAAGAACTTTCAGCTGGATGTTTGGATCAAATGCTAGTGGTTACTTCACCAGAGGAAGGATATGCACTGTTTTCCTTCAGTGGCTATTACATGTTGATAACCACTAATAGACACCTATAAGGTGCCCCATCCTTTGGTCCCCTGCTTTAGTTTTAGACAAATAATTTTAAGAGGGAGCCAAATTACACAATTGGATATCCATGTAGAAGGCACTGATTGCGGGTTTACCTTTGAAGTACCATCATTTCACAAAACTGAGTCAGCAGGTCCAATTACTGTGAAAATGAGGCATCAGTGAATTTTCTAACACCAGGAGTGACCAAGGCCCTCTTGGATTTCAAGTGTATTGCTGAAGTACTTTTGTTATAGTAGACTTTACTATATATATATTTGTGTGGGCATATACATGATTTAATTATTTCTCTTTTATGCAGTTTTGTGATGATGAATGACTGAAGACTGGCACAGTAACTCTCCTCCCCGTTCTCTTTCATGCTGTCACAATAATGTATTTTCACTTGGTATTTTGCATAAAAGATTAATTTGAGAGATTGACAAAATAGACTGACATCTATAGGAATAAAGTTTTGGTGAACCAAATGTCTTCAGACTGAAAAAATCCTGAATAATGAATATAACTAATGCATAAGAAGTAGAAATTTTTAAATCTCCCAGTGCTATTCAGGAGCCAAGGAATGCCATTAGTAAGTCTGGCATCTAAAGGATCTTCCTCTAAGTGGCTGTATTTAGACTGGTAATGTGATAGAGGGAGCAATTAACGGGTACGAGGAAGGGAAGACAAAATGCATATAAAATGTTTAAAATGCATATCTAGAAACAATGTGATCCCCATACCCTGCAGTGCTGCCTAACATATTTGGGATTATTTTTCATGCTTGAAATACAAGACAATTGGCAGATAAAAAAAGCCCCTCTTTTAATTTTAACCTTAATATTAAAAACCATCTACTGCACTCTTCATGATTGGCTTGAGCATGAAACTCTGGAGTTTGCAGTGAGAACTGAACAGAGTAAACTGTGGTCAGTATCTGGAAAGGAATCTCAGTTCCATAACTGAAAGGCAGGAAGATAATATAGGTATTAGGGGTGGGTAATTCTAAAATCCCATAGCAGAAAGAGTAAAGATAGGAAAGCAGCTACATTTACTGCATGCTTCTGCTGCTATTCATCCTTGATTAAGAAAGATACAGGAAGCTACAGCTGATTTGTATAAGAAGAATACATGCAAAATAGCCTATTTTTTTGGCTAAAAAAATATATATGAACCTGTACATGAGCAAAGTCTTTGCTATGTTTCCTGTAAATAAAAACTTATTACATACAGCAGTTCAAGTGAGTTTGGGATTCACATTTCTTTTTCAAGCTGAGATGTTGTTTTCTGAGACAACAACATAGAAAGAGAAGATTCTGGAGATTTTTTTAATGCCCTTCCTCTTTCCCTTGGTTTTCCTAGGTATGCTTATAAATTATTTTAAATATTAACAGTAGTCAGTATTGTAGTTACTAAGTTTATATTAGTCAGAGTGAGATATGCAGGCTGCTTGGAATAAGCTGTAATTAACAGAAAGTAAACATGCTGTTTCTGGTGGGGACAAGGAATTGCATTGAAACTTGAAGTATTTCTTAAATCTGCTACTGCTAAAATATTTACCCTTACATATCATCTTGTAAAGCAAGGTGATGAACAGGACCTTAGTTCCAATGCAGTTGTTGGCTGTTCAGTAGCACATATGCCATCAGCCAGATAGTTTTAATCTGCTTTGTACTGAAGAAGTCAGTCTACTTCAAATGTTTTCCTTTCCATTACAGGTGGAGGAGATTTTGTCATTCGACTCTTGTCTTTTCAGTGGTTTTCTTTAAACAATGGAAAATACTAATTTTTTTCCTTAGCTGATCCAATATTTTTAAACAGCTTTATGCACATATGTTCATTTTGTGGTGTACCTCATAACAATCTGTAAGATCACGTTCCTTTCATTCACAGTCACTTCCTCTTTCTGCTTGCAACTCCTTCCCATAATTGTGTAACTACAGCAATTACTGTCTTGCATGTCATGTTGAAAATTGTCACTTAATGTTGTTTAAGTGCTGGAAATAGGTCAGGGAAACTACCAACTGTAGACCACGGCTAGGCCCAACAGGACAATGACATCTTTTTGATGAGCATACAGCTGCTTAAGACACTAGTGCTCGCTCCTTTTGTTGAGTAAGTCGTCCTTAGGTCTTTTACATCAGATAGTACCTTCCATGAAAGCCAGTTTTATCCTGGGCTGCATCCCAAACAAGATGGGCAGCAGGTCGAGGGAGGAGATTCTGTACAGCCCGTCACGACCACCGTCATGGGCGGGTCTCACATCAGCCTGGCCTGAGTGTCTGGCTGAGGCGGCCATGACGGCTGACAGACGGGTGAGGCTCCGTGCCACTCACAGCCGGAGGCTTTCCAGGCGCCCCAGCCCCGAGCAGCAGGGCTTGGCGTCAACATGGCGGAGCACGGGGAAGGGTCACGGCTCCGCGCCGGCTGCCCGCACCAGGGCTAGCGGCAGCGCGCATGCCCTTCCGCTCCCCCCACCCTTCTACCCGCCGCCGCTCTATGGTCGGCCGCGTTACTGCCTGGGCGCGCGCGGGGGCGCTCTGGCACTGCCGCCTTTGTGGTGGCGCGGCGCGGTGCACGCCGGGCCGCT
>VZTN01029240.1:10978-37077 GCA_013400515.1 Erpornis zantholeuca | reverse complement strand
TTTGTGACAAAGTTGGACTGGAAATAGGAGAAAGTGACCAGGATGCCTGTGGTATGTTATAGTACTTAGGCTTTGTTTGAATGCTTGAGGAATTACTGTTAATCAGTACTGTGAAATTCTTATTTGACCAAAATTGCTGTCTAGTTTGAAAATCATGTCTGCTATCATTTCTATTGTATTAATCAGTTCTCAACAGGGCAGACTAACTAATGTGTTGTCTTTCTCAGGGACCCCTATGATTCCTGTACCAATGGGCATTATGGCTCCTGCTCCAACTGTAAGTATTACAGTAGGGATGAGATTATACCCAAATGAAGTGAGAGTAAAATGTAGTAGATGTCAACAATGTTTTTGTTTTGCTTTGTTCCATCAGAGTTGTACTATGAAAGAAAATGCTTAATTTTAAATGCAACTATAATGCAAATGTTATGCTAATTTCAGACCTAGATAAAGTTTGAAGTAATGTCTGGAGCTACCAGCTGCAGAGGTGAAGCAATTACTGTTCGTGCAAGAAGACATACTTCTCTCAAATATGGTGGTTTGGGCTTTGCCTTTGGATCATTTGTGCTCTTCCTGTGCAATACAGTTCAGGGAGATTCCAGGTCTTTTGCTCTGGGGTTTGTAGCTCTGACATAGTACCCTGGAGTCATTATCTCACCCAGGTTTATAAGGCTGTCATGCAGCACTGCTGGGTTGTCCTAAAACACGTTCTTTGACAAGCTTACAGATAACCTTGCTGTCTCCATGTTGCTAGAAAAGGAATAGTTGCGTGTAATATCCATCTATGGAAGAGCAAATAAAAGGTTTCTTTGTCTATCTTACTAATTTCTATTTGGAAGGGAGGTTTATAATTTTGGGGTGGGAAAAATTGCACTTGAAAATACAAAGGTTACTTCTTGACTTCAGGGTGAATTACCATTTGTGCGATTATGCAGAGTGAAATCTCCCCAAAATACAGAATTTTCGGATAGCTTGTATTATCTCCTACAGGAGAATCTGTTCATGGTAACCAGTGTGTTTAAGACAAAGATACTGAAACAAGTTTATTATTCAGTTTTGTGGTTAAAATAGTTTTTAGTAAGTGACACTTCTAGAAAGGTGTTCTGAGAAGAGAGACTGTGCATAAGGACTGTTAAATCTTAGGTCAAAGAGGTGTAGCAAAATGGAGCAGATGATCATACCTATCTTTGTACCATTAATTTACAGATGTTAGCTCCTTCATCTAAAGAGGCTTTGGGTTGTATGTTGATTGCATAAAGCAGTAGTGTTTATTCACTGCCTGGAAGCTTTAAGATTGTGTTTCATGTGTCCATTGAAGCCTTTGAGACAGTTACTTTTTTATTCACAGCTTGGTTTTTACACTGTTAGATAAGGTGATTCAATTTCCAGTGACTCAAATGTTGCAAACTAATTATNCAGTGACTCAAATGTTGCAAACTAATTATTTGTAGGAGAAATAATACCTAACATTACTGAATAGTGACCTTGAGACCTCCAGTGGCTGTCTTCAGTTACACCGTTTGTTATCTTCCTTTGCCAGAAAATGGCCGTCTTTTATTGTGTTGTAGAAGGTGTTAAAGCCTGAACTGCTTATTGGTGTCTTACTCCATAAGCCTAACTAAGGTTCATATGAAAATACAAATCTGAAATAAATGTGCATCCCTAAGTCTTTTGTCTTATGTCTTTAAATGTAAAATAAAGTGTTGAATTGGTTTGGTTTTTTAACTTCTCCTCCTCTTTATAGGTATTAGTTCCTACCACAGTGTCTATGGTTGGAAAACATTTGGGAGTCAGAAAAGACCATCCTGGATTAAAGAACAAAGAAAATGATGAAAATTGTGGTCCCACTACTACTGTTTTTGTAGGCAACATTTCGGAGAAGGCCTCAGACATGCTCATACGGCAGCTTCTAGCAGTAAGTACAGCAGACTGCTTGTTAAATTTCATCCCTGGCTGATGAATAAAGTAGTGACCCACAAGCAGTGTATTGAAACTAAAAGCAGAACTATTCCCACTCACTGGAATAGCAGCCCACTATGTCTGAATTCAATAAGTGAAATGAACAGCTTTTTTACACTATAGATGTCTGTGAATCTGTAGACCTATTTTATTCTTTGTAGTGTTACCCCTTTTTAATTTGATCATCTTCTGCATAAAGTGATTTTTGTAATGTTTTGAATATAAAATAAAAATTAATAATATTCTCTTAATTGCAGAAATGTGGTTTGGTTTTGAGTTGGAAGAGAGTGCAAGGGGCATCTGGAAAACTTCAAGGTAACTGTTCATGCTTTTCAAAATCTCTAGACATACTCTCGGTTCTATTACCTTGCAGCTTTTTTAGTATCTTGACACATTGCTATTCTTAATTATTTTGCATTTTAAGGCACTCTAATATAATAGCTGCTAAATACTTTCTAGCAAAGTGCTACTATCTTCTGGAATTGAGACAGAATAAAATAAAAATTGAGAAAGGTTAAATGGAAAATGTCTTGGGAGCTCTAGTTTTGCTTACCTTTCTTTTCTGAAACGGAATGATTTTATAGACTATTCCTGAGAAAGGTTTGCCAGTTTGGACTTAGTCCCCAAAGGAAGATACTATTCTAACACTGTTACAAGTCACTTGCAGTAATATATATTGTCCTTCTCTATGAAGGAGGTTTTCCTGATGAAAAATTTACCTTCCTTATTGTCGAGTTGAACTGATTTATTTTTTGTGATCCTTCTCCAGTGGTTGCAAGAAGCAGTTTTGGTCACTATTTTTGTGCTGTCTTTTCTTATATTGTTAGACTTGAGGGGTTTTTTTCTTTTTAAGGATATAATTCAGTTCCTTCAGCTTTTTTATATATCACACTTTTTTTATTTTGTCATCATAAAATTTTTTTCTATTTCAAACTTCATGTAACTGTTGTGAAGAACATGGTTTGAAATACCCTTCCCTCTAGGTTAACAGTGAGCTGTTGATTGATGCCCTTGGCCGTCAGACAATTGCAAATCCACCTGAGATGTCATCATATAGACTGCATTTCTTATTTAAGACATATGTCAAAAGTTTTACAAACACAATTGTTTGAGTTGGAAAGGACCTTTTAAAGTTCATCTAGTCCAACCCCCTTTAAAGAGCAGGGACATCTTCAACCAGATCAGGTTGCTCAGAGCCCCATCCATCCTGTTTGTGAAAGTTTCCAAGGATGGGACATCTATAATGTGTGTACTGGCTCCATCTTATTTCGGGACTGTTAATTATATCAAAGATGAGTTCAATGAGTGAACTTTGAGTTTTTATGATGTTTACTCCTGGCTTTTAAAAAACAAGTGCCTATGTTCCAAGTTTATTGATTCAAAACACATTTTTAAACAAAGTAAATTACCTGAAGAGCTTTAATGCTTTTACTTCTCATTTCAATCTTCCATTTCAGCCTTTGGATTTTGTGAGTACAAAGAACCAGATTCCACACTACGAGCACTGAGACTACTCCATGACCTCCAGATTGGAGAGAAGAAGCTGCTGGTTAAAGTTGATGCAAAGACAAAGGCTCAGCTAGATGAATGGAAAGCAAAGAAAAAGGCATCTAATGGGGTATGTATATAATGTGTGATTTGCATTCTTTTTGTAGGATGTCAGTGTAACGTACTTGCTAGATCAGATTGTGAGCATGTCTCAGTTTCTACTCCTTTCTGTGTTTTTAATTCCTTTTAGGGTTTTGCCAGAATCACATTAATGAGTCTGAAGATATGTTGAAGGGCAGAGAAGTGTAAGCTCTTAATTCCATAGTGTTTGAATTTTTCTGCTAGCTGCAACTACATCTCTAGAATCAATTCTGTAATTCATTATAAAGTATAGTAATAGGTGCTATATATTTTGATTCTGGTACTTTATTTTTGTTTAGAAACTCTTGAAAGTGCTTAAATCCTAGAAGTTACTCTGTCAATCTGTAAATTGGCTGACTGAGAGGAATTGAGGTTTCTTTCCCCTCCACTGATGACCTTGTGTAGCAAATAAAGGAAAAGGAAAGAAGTAGATCATTCAGTAGAAGAGACAGTTATCAGTTATCAGGCAGTGGGCAGCTTTCAGACATTTAATAGATGGGAAAATTAATTTTGTATTCCTTTCTAAAGCTAAGGATCTGTTCTGGAATAATTGCAGATACTTGGTTTGTTGAATTCTTATTGAGATGCAAAGTTACTTAATTGACAAGTTTACATTGAAATGGATTGTGTCAGTTTCTTTGCTGAAATAGTATATTTCAACCCCAATCAAGCTGGCCTTTGTCTCTAACTCCTAAAGTTTTGCATGTGCCTTAATATATCACTTAAAATTTTTTTTCTCTAAAGTCAAAGTGAGAAGAGGCTCTTGTTCAGGAAACTAGAAAATCTAATTGCACTGTAGCAGGTAAATTTTTAAAATTCCAGTTTGGAATTTTCTTTTAATGTATGTAGACTATAGTAGAAACTCAGATACTTTTATTTCATTTTACCTAACCTAAGAAGTAGAGGCATAATGATGACTTGAAGTACTTGACTTGTCTTTGACTGCATACCAGTCTTGGGATTAAATGCAATGGCTTAGTAAAGCAGAGTGCTAGCTTTGGCAGGTTTGAGTGGAGTACTGTGCTAGCTCTTAGCCTAGGTGTAAGGGGCTTGATTTAACTGCCCTTTCATTCTGTACTTCCTTGTTTCATGTCGGCATCACCTGTGATAGTGTGCTTCACAGCTGATGTTATAAACAAGCTTAAAGTATTTCTAGAGTTCTTGTACATCTCTCATGAATTTTGTTTTCTGTGAGCCCTTGTGAGTTACAGTCATCTAGGGGATAGATTGTAATAAAGCAGCGGGTACTGTTTGTGGCTTAGGTGAAGGCAACTGTATGAACTCATTCCCTCGAACTGTAGAGTGAGAACAAGTCCATGTTTCTTGCTGGGTTTTGTTTGATTTGGTAGTTTTTTGTGGTGGTGCAAAGAAAATGTGAATTGCTGAGGAGTGTTGATGAAGTGCATTGTAATTAAACTGCTTGCGATTCCTTTCATATCATCATTGGTGTGCTGGTGCCACTTGGATCCAAAAGTTGCAAATTTTCTTGATTATTTTGAATTAAGAAATCAAACACGTATACTACAACACAATTTCATACAGAGACACACCAAGCAAACCTTTATCTAATTAGCTCCTCTCCTTGATCACTTCTCCCTGGATCTCTTCAATTCCACCCCCTGTCACTGCCTTCTAGCTCTTTTCAGCCTGCTCCTCCTTGGCCTGGCAGCTTCTTCAGCTCCAACTGAATCCTCCCTTCCCCCTCATTCTTAGCTGCTGTTCCATCAGACCCTTCCCTCCCCCTCACTCCACCCACCAACCTATCGCTTGACGGGATACCCAGCTGGATTCTCAGGTGAGATTCCATTTTTCTAAAAGATTCAGGGGATCAAGAGATGGGCTACCTTGCTCAGTGTGCAGATAATCATTCTACCCTTTCATGTAATATTTAGTGAAAGGCACTTTTTTGTGTTCCTTTTCCTCCCTCCAAGGTTGAAAGGGGCAAAAAGATGAGGAACTGCAAAGTACTTGATCAACAATAATTAAAAGGAAAAAAAAGTTTGTTGTGCAAGGAATGTTTTCCCTAATGATGTTTCTTTAATATAGTTCTCCTATTTGAAGTTGCAGCTTGGAAATTTTAGGTAGGCATTCATTTTGCATGGCACTTAAGTAGAAGGCTTTGAGGAACTGCTGTTGAAGTGACTTGAAGTTCTGGAACACAGAAGTTAAAACTTTTGACCAAGAGCTGCACAATAGTGATTGCCTTTCTGGGAGCGTGTGGGTGCTCTCTCTTTTCCTGCCTACTGCCTTAATCACCATTTTTCTGTTCTATTTTATTATGGTATTTTATTATGCAATACTATACTTGCTCTCTGCAGCCATTCCATAAAACTGTGCAGTAAACTGTGGTATTGCCAGTGTGAAAAGATCTGACTAATATAATGCAATGGATAAGTACTTGTAGGTGGATGTGGTGAGTTGGTTGTTCGATTTTTTTTTTTTTGGTATGGGTTTGTTCATCTTTTTTTTTTGTTTGGGGTTTTGCTTTTTTATAGTAAATACTGTAGGGGCATGAATGTGATGATGACAGGTGAACTTCTGATAAAACCATTATTATTCTCAGTTTTTTGAGTCCTGTTACTTTGCCATTTTTCCTTAGAACTCCAGACCAGAGACAACAAATGATGATGATGAAGCACTGGATGAGGAAACAAAGAGAAGAGATCAGATAATTAAAGGGGCCATTGAAGTCTTAATACGAGAATATTCCAGCGAGCTCAATGCCCCCTCCCAGGAATCTGACTCTCACCCCAGGAAGAAGAAAAAGGAAAAGAAGGAGGACGTATGTGTTTTGATTTTGGACAAAACAGATTTTTTTTTCTTCAACTCACCTTTATATAATGGCCAAACCTTGTGCAAATACTTTAAACCTAAACTTCTGATGAGAAAACAAATCAACAAGCATTGATGTCAGCAGCAGTTTCTTTTTTCTTTTTTTTTTTTTGAGCTGAAAGCTAGTCAGTTATAGACACCATCCCTTCAGGATGGTTTAGGCATTTAAGCACCCAAACTTCTTGGAACAACAGGTTTGAATCTGGGCAGGACTGAACCGACCTTTCATCCCTCTGAAGGTGGAAATACTGAATTTAGTGCAGTTTAATCTGTATGTGCATGTAGGGTTTTTCAGATAAGAACTTAAAATCAACTGTAAAGAAATCCACTTCCAGTGAAAGATGCCAGGGTGCTATTATAATGCCACGAATTTGGTAGTTTTTGACAAAATTCTTCTCCATGCTTATAGTATGCATTCTTGTAGTGTGCCTTGATCCAACTGGTTGCAGCTGTCTACCCATGCGTGGAAGCACTTCATTAGTTGTGTGTGTCCTTGAAGGGATCCTTCAGGGATGAAAGGCATACTGTAATCTTCCTGCCGTACAAAATCACTTTTATACGTCTCAATTTGGCTGGATTTGGTCAGCCAGCTTTCCTATCTTGTGCAATGCAAAAACACCCACATTAAGTAGGAATGAATGTTCTGGTTTAGACCTGCTTCTGTGAATGACCTTTTTATGGATTAAAACAAAATGGAGAGGGGGGAACAAGGATAAGCAAACTCAGACTTAGCTTTCCAGCGAAGTTTCTAACCATGGGAAAATGGGCTTTCCCACCTACCATTCTGCACCTTATACAAAAGAGATTGGAAAATTGTTTGACCAAGATTTTTACCCACTTAAGTCTTCTGCAAAGTACCTGTTCCAAGGCAATGATGCAGTTTCAAATGCTTATGGAGTTTAAGTGTGGTGCAAGAAACATCTCCCTCAGGGAGCAAGTCTATCTTACCACAACATTGTTAGTCATGGCCAACCTGAGATATAAAAGTGCTGAGCTGAGAATTTGTTGTTCTTTCCTCTCCCTCTCTTTGGGAGAAGATGTTTTCTTTGATGACAATTTGCAAATGAGTCACTGTCTAATGATATCAGCTGTATTTTTTTGTTACAAGCACTGTTACAATGTGTATTGTCCTGTGGGTAAATATATATATATACAGCCTTGAATAATGCCAGGTAGTTAAACATTGTAAGAGACCTTTGCAGTCATGGAAGAGCTGGGTGATATGTCCCTATGACACAGCAATATTCTCTTACCTCTGTGTTGTGTAGAACTTTACTAATCTGAGCTAGCCATTAGCCAGATAAGCTCTTTTAAAATACACGACACTTGTGGGTTGAAATTGCACGCCATCATCCCTCCCATACTGGGAAGGAAGACAAGATACTTGGAAGTTGCCATCTTTGGCCTGTGTGGATAGAGGTGGGAGTGAAGAGATGGTACTAGCTTGTCGTTCTCTTGTCCATAAAGGAGAGGGGAGAGAAAGACTTGAGGGTGGGGGGAAAGGGAAGCTGGATGCAGACGTGGGGGTGGTGAGGGGGGTTTGGAAACTGACCAGCTTTGGGGCTGTTGTCCCCTGAAGAGCTCGGTGTGAAGATGACTCCCAGTGGTGTTAGCAGCAGAGGCTGTTAGTTCTTCTGGGTGAAGGCATGACTGCTGTGGGGGAGTTGAAAATGTGTGCGGGGAGCTGAGAGTGAGTGGAATCTGGTTTTCAATTTCAAACACGGGGGAACCTCGCTAATTCGCACAAACTATAAGAGCAGGTGCAATTTACCAAATTCTGCGAATTAGCGAGTAAATAAAATCAAGACATACCCACTGCAAATATACTTATCTATTTTGTCAAGTGTAGCTTAGCCTTGTTTCTGATGCTACCATAGCGTACTAATATCCTGTAGTACACTTGTAATTCAGTGAAGTCTTACTAACATGAGACGTCACTATGTGTTTTAAGTAGTTCAGCAAAGGGAGAATTAGCGAGGTTCTTCTGTAACTTTGTTGAGTCAATGAGATCACAGCAATACAATATTGCTTTGTAGTACAAACATACAAAACATTGTTTTTCAGAGTAGTGTGCAATCTATTTTTAAAAAAAAAAATCTCCGTGGATTTTTCCGCAGATTTTCCGCAGATTTCCAGTGGCCCCACTGATACCTTATCCACTCATCACCAAGGTTCGTTTACATTGTAGGCTTTGACAATGACTATGTTTACTGCTAGTTGCCAGATTTGTGACTCTTGTCCATCTGATTTTTTTTTTTTCCACTCATTAACATCAGACTGTCAGGTTTGGTACTGCAGAAGGACTTTATTTATCTCTTGCAAGACTGGTTGCAAACTTCTAACCTTCAGCTTTTCTCTTGTTCTCCTGTGTCTGTGCAGATGGCTGTTAATGCTTTTAATCCTGTCCCCCTTGTTTTTTAGGAGGATATAAATGCTATAGAAATGGAGGAAGACAAAAGAGACCTGATATCAAGAGAGATCAGTAAATTCAGAGACACACACAAGGTAGTATTCTTGTTTTTGCGCTTGATACAAATTAGGCTTTTTCAAAATCCAAAAAACCGCTATTAAAAAATTTAGCAGTACATTGCAATATCACTTAAAATGATGTCTATATCAGGCTTAATATACATGTAGTTCTTTACAAGTAAGAAAAAGACAGTTGCCACGTTAAAGTGGCCCGTGACATCTTTATGCTAAGACGTTGATTGCTACTGAGTATTTTTCAGTCTTCTCACTTCAGCATGAATAAAGGCAGCTTAAGTTGCTACACATACATTAAGTCAAGATATTTATAACTGGAGGCTAAACGGGGCTGCAGTATAAGACATACACTTGAGTGTGTTTCTCTAGGTAGATTTGTAACATTATCCAAGATTTTTGAAGAGATGAAACGTGAATTAAATTAAAGTCTTTTATTTTAATAGTTCTAAGTTAAGAGTGGGGGAAGATTAAAACTAGGTCAGTGGTTACCAGACTTACCAAACTTTAGATGCATGGAAGAACTGTAAATTCCCATAAAGCTAATCTATTCATTGACCCCCACCATTATGATAGAGATCATATGGTGACTAATGCAAGATGAAACTCACAGCTTGGAAAGTAACATGGAATAGGATGTAAGTATGAGTTTCTGTTTTTTATTATACTTATGGATGCCCCCTCAGAAAAATATGCAAAGGGGTAACTGGCTTGGAAATGGTTGTGCACATCAAGTCCCACCCCAGGGTCCCCACTTATAGAAGTTTCCACTAATGCTAGTGCATCTGTGAATGTTTCTGCTTTGGAAAGTGATACTTGCGGATCGGAGAGCACAACTATGCATGTAATGTTCTTATTTCAGTGTTTAGCTTAAAGCTGGTATTTTTTCCCAACAAGATTGGAGTGGTCCTTGGCCTAGGGAAGTATCAACAAGCTGCTCTTTTGAGCACACACTTTTCTATCAATCCCAAACCAACATTAAAGAAAGTGTTGAAGATACAGAAAGGTGAAGTGTGCCTGTGTTGTTCAGCTTTACCACATGCAGTCACTGGGGATGGTGCCATGTTTTCATGCAACCATATCAATATAAACACAGGTGACTACACATTATTGTATGTACATGTATTCAGTTTTTCTCTTGACTGAAGTTGTTCAAGATACAAACCTGGGGGGAAAAAAAATCTAGAAAAAAGTCATCTGGAAAAGCTCAGCAATTGAATGTCAAACTGGTTAGTGGTGAAACTTCAGTAGAATTACGTTCAATTCCGAGCCCCGAGTTGTCACTGATACTAAGATTGCAAACAAGTAATACCTTTTTTAAAATTACAAACAAAACAAACAAAAACCAAGCTTCATTGTTTCAGAAGCTGTTGGGCATTTCACTGCCTTTGATTTGTATTATTGGGGGGCTGTTTGGGGTTTCTTAACATTAAAAATCAACTGGAAATAGTCATTGTGTATTGGATATGTTTAAAAGGGGCTGTTGAATCCTTAGCAGCTGGCTAGTGAGCACAGTGAACCTTTGCATGTTTTTGGTATGAGTTTATAAACAATAACGACAGACTGTCAGGGTATCAGCATTGCAGGGGGCGTCCATTTACAGCACGGACGAGTCTGAAGAGAGCTCAAGGTAAGATTTATAATTCTTCTACCTGTTCATTTCTGTTCATTACTTCAGTTTATCTGATACTGTTCCCATCCCATTACCCTTTCAGATCCTCTTATTTAGGTTTATAGAAGTTGATTGAGGTCAGATTTTAATTACAAAACAGACCAGTTTATTTTTTTAATTGGATTTCAAGAAAGTGGACTTAGGAAATGGATTTTATTGTACCAAAACTTGTGTGTGCATTGACACTTGTGTGAATATATTTTTAATAAAAGAAAGAAACGCACTCTCTTGAGAAATATCACCACAAACAAAGTTTTTGAGAGTGGCAAAAAATCAGGAGTTCAACTAAAGAAATTTCTATTGGAACATCTAAGATAACCTGTAAGTATCAACCACTTCAGTATGTAAACTTTCTTTAAAAGTATATGAAATTTGAGGTAAGTTGTTTTTAAAAGTTGACAACCTAGTTTAACATTTGACTCTACTGAGGTTTAACACTGTAAAGCTCCTGGATAATACAGTCCTTAGAAATCAGTTTTTCAGCCCAGTGTATATTATAGGATCTAAGTTTTATTTTTTTCACATCAGTTTTCTACCAATTCCTACCATTTTTAGTCCCTTTTTACTTTTGTGATTTCAATGTATCCAACATGGGTTTGCCTGTATTGTGCTATCAATGCAGCATAGTTTCACTGGATACATTAATCACTAGTGAATTAGCTTTATTTCTGTAATCCTTTGTCGGTTCTCTGGTCCCTGTGCCTATGGCAGAAGAACACTAATCAGGTAAGATTGCTTTTTAAAGTTGTCTTAAATGCTTTGTTTGAAAGAAAAGAACAAAAAAACACAAACCAGAGAAAATGCTGTTTCATTGTTCCGGTTTTTAATTTCATTTCAGTGATGGTAAACGTGGAGCCAAAGGGGATAAACCTGTTTATTCTGCTCAATATTTGTTCAAAAAGTGGTATTCTGGCATCCATCAGGTTGAAATTTGGTATATTTGGTTGTTATTTGGTATATTTGTGAACCGTGTACTTGCTCTTCCTCCCAGAAACATAGCTAATAGGCAAGGTTAATCCAGTGTTGGCGGTCCATGTCCTAGCACAACATCTGTAAGTTAACACATAACAATTGCTTCCAAGGATGGATTTATCTATCATTCTGTTGATGTATTTTCTATTGTCTTATAGGAATTCTGGTCATAAGAACTGTTTCTAATTGAAAAAAGTGGCAATTTTGTACAATTTTTAGTAAAACTGTAGCAGGTAACCTTTAGTTTCTGTGTTTCAAAAGAGCTATTTCCAACCTTTTTTTAACTGTCTCCGTCTTGCAGTTGTGGAAGTTAAGATTCCATTCTGCAGAGTCCAGTTCTTACCAGTGAACACTTAGAACTTTTTTAGGGAGGGAAAAGGGGGAAAGTGTCAGTTTTCTTCACTATTTAACCACAGGCACCATGTGTAAGTGGATATATTTCTTTATCCAAGTTTTCATCTAGGATGGTTTTGGTGTGCCAAGACTTTTTGGGAAACAACTCACTGTCCCAGTAAGCATTCCACTGAAATATATTTTCCTAATTGAACAGAGTTAATTTTATCAGCTGGAAGTTCACTTTACGTGTACCCAACTGGCTTATAGGGCCAATGGAATTTGTGTCCCACCTGAATCCTGACTGGTAGTGCACTCTGAATGTGCAGTTTAGTCAGCTCATAATATAAGGCCAGCCCTACTCTGCTAAGGTTGGAGATTGCTGGTCTATGTAGATTTATGCTTTTGCACGAAACTTAGTCTTGTGATTGCTGCATTTTGATTTCTTACTTATGAGTTCCAAAAAACACCCACCAAACCCTATTTAATACTTTAAAATTAGTGGCGGTTTTGGTATTTCCATTACCAGCCTTGTGTGTTGCGCCGGGACTATCCAGTTTGTGTAACAACAAAATTAACTATGAAAGTTCTCTTGTTGGTTTTTAGAAACTGGAGGAGGAAAAAGGCAAAAAGGAGAAAGAAAGACAGGAAATTGAAAAAGAACGCAGAGAAAGAGAAAGGGAACGGGAGCGTGAACGAGAAAGGAGGGAGCGTGAAAGAGAGAGGGAGCGTGAACGAGAGAAGGAGAAGGAACGGGAGCGTGAACGGGAACGAGATAGGGATCGTGACCGAACTAAGGACCGAGACAGAGACCGGGAACGAGACAGAGACCGTGACAGAGATCGTGAAAGGAGTTCAGATCGCAACAAGGATCGCAGCAGATCAAGGTAAATGTACTTCAATTGTTATTTATTTTGCTTTTTCTTGGCACTGTTTACTAAATGCATATAGTGAAGTAGATCAGCTGCCATTCAAAAGAAAATGATCCTTGTGGAAGATCATAGTAACAGCAGGAAATCCAAATGGGAGAATACATTGTTTCCCCCACAGCACACTAATATAAAAACTGCGATATGCAGTAAGCAACTCTCCAATCAGGATTTAAGCATACTGGTTTTATCTCAAATCTTTTCTATTTTTCATTATTAGCTTTATTCCTGCTTAGGCTTATCTTATGTTTGTGGTATTTTTTAGTTAAGCAGGTTTTACTATTTCCTTTGTTATGTCGTGGGCTTGTTAGTTGGATTTTGGGGTTTTTTTTTCAGTTGGTTGGGTTTGGGTTTTTGTTTGGTTTGTGGGGTTTTTTTAGTAAAAGCAAGGGGATTACTCTTTCAAGCTGTAATTAAACATATCATATTCCGAGTGCTGCTTTTACATTAAATCATCCTGTCAGAAGTGTTAAAATTGTCTGTAAGCCACATAAACATGAAAGATTTATTAAGTATACCCTTTATTTGTGGTGCTTTTAGCTGTGGAGAACTGCTAACACAGTCTGATAAGAATTTGCCGTATGCTCATGCTTAGTTTCTGTAGATACTGCTATTTAATGGTTAGTGCTCAAACCATACCTAAACTACCTTTAGGTAAATGGGTTTTTGAATACCCATTAGTGAGTATTGATTTTATGCCCATTTCTACACCAGCTAATCATCTTCTGCAACTGGAGAACTAAAATAACTTCTAAGATGCTATTAATCATTTGACTGAATGGAGAGGAAGGCTCTGTACTGAACTTTGGGATTCTTTCTTCCTTCAGAGAAAAAAGCAGAGACCGAGAAAGAGAACGGGAACGTGAAAGGGAAAGAGAACGAGAACGCGAGAGGGAACGGGAAAGAGAACGGGAGCGGGAAAGAGAACGAGAAAGAGAGCGGGAAAAGGATAAGAAGAGAGACCGAGAAGAAGATGAAGAAGATGCCTACGAACGACGAAAACTAGAGAGGAAACTGCGTGAAAAGGAAGCTGCATATCAAGAGGTAGGTTGGAATTTTGAAGGTTCTTAAATAAAAAATGTTTTCAAGAGTTGATAACAAGGCCTCTAGTATAAAATACATCATTCCCTCTCCTTTTCCTAAATGTTTTTAGTCACTTGAGTACATGAACTGGGGCAGAGTCTGTAAGTCACTGTCAAAACAGACTTTTAATTCTGATGTTTTAAATTAAAATTATGCTAATTATTTATAATACAGTTGTTTTAAACAACAATCCAACTAACTTTAAAGTAGTACTGCTGTTCTTAATGTTCTTGAAGATTGGAGTGTATTTTCTTCTGTTGCAGCGTCTTAAAAACTGGGAAATCAGAGAGCGAAAAAAAAGTCGAGAATATGAAAAAGAGGCTGAGAGGGAAGAAGAAAGAAGAAGGGAAATGGTAAGGCTTATAGTTTTACATGTAATTTTCCCTGCCTTGTTCTCTTGGTCCCATTTAGAATGGAATATTCTACTGTTACATTTATGGATAGTAATAGAGCTCTCATTTTGTATAAAAGGCCTTGCATGGTTAGCCTTGCATAAGTTAGTAGACTTGAAAGAGAAGATGTCTAGTAAGTGGGAGTACTATTTAGAGTCTGAAAAAAAAGCCTAGTGGCTTGGTCTTGTGAAGGCAGAAGAGTTAGAAGGAGGCAGCTGCAAAATACTATGGTCTGATCATCACGCATGCTTACATCTGTAACTTGTGTTGGATTTGTGACAAAACCTCCCGTGTGTTCTATGCCATGCAGGTGGAAGTAGACCTGGTTTTTTAACTTCCAACCTGCTCATGTGCCCAAACCTATGAGATACGATACAATATTCTTTAACATATCTAAGCACTTTATAAACTCCTGTCTTTAGTTCATTAGTTGTGCAGTTATCACAGTTATCAATGTAACACTTGGAAGTTTTGTTCAAAAAGACACCTTTGCAAGATAGATAATTCTGTAATCTCATCATTTTGTGCTAAAGCATAAAGAGGTTTTTTTAAGTTTTAGGGGTGTTATTTCACTTCATAGTTTCCCAGAGAAGGCGAGAAGATGTTGAGAGAGTAGATGATGGATTAGGAATTGTTTCAAAGCCATATGTACAAAGAAACACACAGGGGCAAGGAGATTATGAAACACGTTGTTTCACATGAAATCCAAGTTTTCCCTCTAAATGCATGAGGGGAAAAAAATGTTTGAAATTGACTCAAGGATATTATCCATTCCTAATCCTCCTGGATGCTGGCTTTGGATAGCAGCTGTAGAAAGCAGTGTTAAATTTTGTGCTGAAATTACATCCATAATCATAATTTGTTTCTCAAAGTCATTAGTATAGAAGTACCTTACTGTTGGTTAAGGATATTGCTTAGATACAGGTTACAAGGTCCTAATTTAATTTTCGTTAAAGAACTGTGGGTTTGCCTTTTCATTTTATCAGAGAGGGAGAAAATGTTTCCTCTCTTTCTCCCTCCCCCCTACATTGTTAGGCATGTATGTTAGTGCCACATGGTTTGTATCAGTACCACAACAGAAGAGTGCTTATCCTAGAGCCATCAGATTTGTTTCTGTGCATGACTGTCTTGAAACAAAGCAGTATTGATAAGAAACACTTAGGCTGCCATGTTAAAATCCCCAGTGTTAAAATTAATGGATTTGGAGGACAGGAACTTTTGATCCTCTTCATCTGTAATGTGAAACAAAAAACCCAAAGTAGAATGTGGTAGGGGGTGTGTATGCGTATATATATGCAAATCAGTGGCACAATACTGGTGGACCAGTATTGATGCAATACCAGAAGTTTTGCATTTTCTGTTTGGAAAACTGTATTTTTAATTTGAAGCAGAGTAGCTCTACAATTAACTTGCTAATAATATTAATACATTTTAAACTCTTGGAAAGGAAACCAGAAATCATTATTTAAGTTTCAATTCCTTGTAGGCAAAAGAAGCCAAACGGTTGAAAGAATTCTTAGAAGATTATGATGATGACAGAGATGATCCAAAATACTACAGGTATGTCTTTGTATTCCTCACAACAAAATCTCTGTTGTTCTTTTTAACACAGTTGTGGGGTTTGTTGGCAGAGGCTTATGGAGTTTATATTTGACTGGTAATGTGGCATTGTAAGGATTATAATGACCTAATTTTTTTAAGTGTCACTTGGTAAGTGACAGAGGGAAAAGGGAAGCTTCTTACTTCTACTTGTTAATGCTTGGGAGTAGCTGCTCATTCCTATCACTTTACTTTTGGGTGAGGCAGGGTAGGGGTCAGTGTAATGTCAAAATAAGGTGCTGGGAGAAGGGAACAAGCATGCCTATAAATAATAAACTGCATAGAAGCTGTAAATAGTATAAGGAACAAGCTTGTTAATGTCAACAGTTGGGAACATCCTTCAGCATGGGACTAACTAACATTTTCATTAAACTAATACAGCAGAAGTGGTTCTTGTCAAAAACGTATCTAAGTTGATTCTTTCTCTAGAAAGATCAACAGCCACATTCTCTACTTCTGATTAATGTGGTGGGGTAGATTATGTATAGTAAGGTTGAGAACTGGTGTCTTAGATTCTTCTGTTGCAAAAACAGAGGATGCCAGATCCTCTTACAAATCTTACTTGAATTTAGTGCGAGATATATCTAAATGAAGTTTTTCTTGTACAGTGGTACAAGCCTCTCATTGAAATGTTCTTTAAAGTACAAACTATGTATCTTTTGTAGGGGCAGTGCTCTTCAGAAGAGGCTACGAGACAGGGAGAAAGAGATGGAAGCAGATGAACGAGATAGGAAAAGGGAAAAAGAAGAATTAGAAGAAATTAGGCAGCGTCTTCTGGCTGAAGGACATCCAGATCCAGATGCAGAACTCCAGAGGGTGAGTTGCTGTTGTTCCGACAGGAAAAAGAGTCCTTTGTAATCTGGTTGTATTGAGCAAAATTGGGTAAGAGATCTGGTATTTACTATTTTCTCTATTCACTTTTACTTAAAAAGAAGTCCAGATAAGCAGTAAGAACAATGGAAACAAAAAATAACTTTCTAGATTAACATCCAGATTTGATGGAGTTTGAAAACAAATTTGAATTAATCAGTATTCCTTCCAATAATGCCAGTAATTACATGTATTTTTCTTGACTAAAAATCTTCTAAAGAGGAGGATCTTTAGATTCTTTTCAAACAGTACTGGTTTTGAGAGAGCTTCTATTTTTGCTAATTGTCTCTTTCATTGTAGATGGAGCAGGAGGCTGAGCGGCGTAGGCAGCCACAAATAAAACAAGAGCCAGAATCCGAGGAGGAAGAGGAAGACAAGGCAGAAAAAGAAGAAAAAAGAGAAGAGCCAGAGGAAGAGGAGGAGGAGCCTGAACAAAAGCCCTGCCTTAAACCAACTTTACGACCCATCAGTTCTGCTCCATCTGTTTCTTCTGCTAGTGGAAATGCAACTCCTAACACACCTGGTGATGAGTCTCCCTGTGGCATTATTATCCCTCATGAAAATTCACCTGAACAACAGCAACTGGAGGAGCATCGGCCCAAAATAGGACTTAGCCTCAAATTGGGCAAGTTTACATTTTATTTCAATCTTCCATATGGGATCAAAATGAAAATTGTCAAGCTGAGTAGCCACATGGTTTTCTAAATATTTTGATGTATGTTTTGGTGTACTTATATCAAGTAGTTGTTATCCAGATGCTATGCTTGAGTTGTCCTATCCAGAAGATACATTTTATAGAACTTGAGGGCAAAAAAAGGAGGGAAATTTAGGCTAATCAAGAGCTAAGTTTTTTTAGGAATGTTCTGAGCTGGGAGTGGTTATTTTCACAGGCTTTTTCACCTTAATGTATCTGTAAATACCTTTTTAAAACTCATTGCTACTTTTCATTGGTATAAGTATATATTAAATTTAAGACCTAGGTAGTTCTTATGTTTACTTAATACCCTTTTAAAGAAAAAAAAAATAGATTTCTTCCTTTTAGAATATTACAAAGAACTGATTACAGATGTGAGTGAAAGTTGAGTGTAGAGTTTCTTAGTACTTCAGCAATTTCTTGCCATTTAAAAAAAATTTAGTTCTGAACAGCTGAACTAAGGATATTTCTATTCCAGAAGGTTTGTGTATTTATTATTTACTATTTTGATTCAATTATGCCACCCTGCACTTTGAGCTTACATTTTGTTATATCTTGAATGATGAGAGACTCTATGATATTAGACTGATTAACACTTTTCTTATGCATTGCAGCCTTTCACTTCTGTGCTCTGACTTTAGATGAGTTCCAACCTTAGCATAGTCTTCTCTTAGAGACAGTGCTAATTGTTTTCAGGGCAGAGAAGGAAGACCCTATTTTCAAAGGGGTCAGAGTTTTGAACAAACTCCATTAGACATCTTTACCTCTTTTGCCACTTTTATAACAGAAGCCAGGCATCACAGATGTTTATGTAGCGTACAAACCAATATTGCTCAAGTAATGGGGGAAGAGCAAACTAGCTTCAGTTGCAGTTGATGAATATGTTACTCTGTCTTTTGGGCTGTAGGTGCCTGCAATAGTCCTAATCAGCCCAATGCTGTAAAAAGGAAGAAGCTTGCTGTGGATAGCGTTTTCAATAAATTTGATGATGAAGACAGCGATGATGTGCCCCGGAAAAGGAAACTTGTTCCCCTGGATTATGGAGAAGAAGATAAAAGCAATATCAAAGGCAGTGTCAATACAGAAGAAAAGCGCAAACATATTAAGAGTCTCATTGAGAAGATTCCCACAGCAAAACCAGAGCTCTTTGCTTATCCTCTTGACTGGTCAATTGTGGATTCAGTAAGTGGATTTCATTTAACCATTTTAAAAAAGGCTTCATTTTTCCAAGTAAACCTTATAATTGAATAGAAAAACAAGGTTATTGGGACCCCAGTGGATTGGACCATCATCATCAAGTGGAGTCAAACTTGAGTCCTTTATTTATTGTTCATACATAATCCTTATTCTGAAGTATGGCTGCTTTTTTGTTTGTTCTCTCTTGAATTGCCACTACTAATTGTCAAGCAGTTTTATGGAAGGGGGAAAAAAAGGCCCTGTAAAAACATGTTTGAGTGGCTCTCAGAAATTCTTGCAGATGCCAAATCTCTAAGGGTTATATCATTGATAGGAAAACGTATCTTCTGCTAAATAGCTGTGTAAGTCTTCTAGATGTGTGTTGGGCAATTGTTGCAACAGAGTGAAGTTTAAGGTAATTACTCATTTTGGTGTTGTGGTCTTTTCCAGACACTAATGGAACGTCGAATTAGACCATGGATCAACAAGAAAATAATAGAATATATTGGTGAAGAAGAAGCCACACTAGTTGACTTTGTTTGCTCTAAGGTTCGTATCTTCTGTGTTCTCTGTGAAGTTTGGGGTTTGCCCCCTATTTAAACTGCAGCAGTGACTGCTGGATCTACATTTGGAAGCAGTCTGTTCTTAGCTTCTCAGTAATCTGTGATATTGTTCAGCAGACACTTGGTGTACATGGAATCAGTATGTACCCTAATGTTTCACAAGTTTATCTCCCTTAATGCCGATACACAATACATACATGCTAGATGCTCTGATACCTGTTAGAGAAACAGATGGAAACAGAGAAAGAAATGATCAGTTGCCAAGAGCAGCTGTTTTAACTGATGGTTTTATCATTATATTCCAGAGTTGGTATCTCATTTGCTACTAAAATTTTTTAGCTTAAAAATAGGCTTTGTGTGAATGTAGGAGAAAGGTATATAAAAATCATAGCTCTTTCTGAATTAACTAAATGAATTTCTTAAAAAGCTTTTTAGATGTTGTTCCTTAAGTAGTAAGCAAATAATTAAGGTTTTAGAGTTAGCATTAGAACTCATTCTGCTATACCTTTTAGCCATTGCATGACTTGTTTAAACTCAAGTCTGTGTAGCTTCTTCCAGCAAATTATGAACTAAATTCTTACAAGCTGCCTTTTTTAATCTCTTGGGACAAGTCTGTGTTTTTTTATAAATAGGGTATTTTGAAAACTCTTTAGTTTTCATGGTACTCGTGTTTACAATGGCTTGTCCTGGTTTATCTTGTGGGTCTACCATATGAGAGGCAAAGCAAGTCCTGAGAGTTTTGTGATACAGTTGAGTAGCAGAAAGTCAAAAGCAGAAGTTGAATATTTGCCATGCTTACATTATATGTGTATGTATAAATAAATGGAATTCTATGGTATTGAAAGACAACTTACTTGGTTCTGAAAACAAAAAATACATAACAGGTAGATGAGAAATCCAGTTATGAGAAGTGATACAGGGAGAATTTTGCCTTTGCCTTCCATTAGCAGTTTGTTGTTGAAGGAAGGGAAGCTTCTTCCTTAAATTAAGAAAGCATAATTGGAGATGTAAGAATAGCCAGCAAATACAAGATCTGTGAATCTCTGGAGCTTCCTGGAACTTGTTCCTCAGTAATTGGCTGTAAGCTACCACTCACTGTGATGGATTATGCTGTTTAGTACTAATTTTTGCTATGGCTATTACTGGACCCTAATGAACTGCAAATACTTCTTGTATGTGCAAAGCACTCAAAATTCCTTGGACATAACTGGATTTTTTCCGAAAATGTGTATAGGGTTTATTCTAAGTTTTCAGTCTAAAAACATTTGTTTCTTTCAGGTTATGGCTCACAGCTCACCACAGAGCATACTGGATGATGTTGCCATGGTAAGCAGAAATTCTATAACTGATATATCTTTTACATTTTACTGAAGCTAAAAGTCAATTATGCAAAACAGTGAGAGTCCAAAACAGAAAACATGCATTAGATATGATTAAGCACATCATGCTAGCACAGGTATTAGTTTGCAGTTACAGCACCTAGGTACAATTTAGAATTTCTCTTCAGAATTTCTCAGTATTCAGAAATGTGGAACAAAGATTTTTGTCCCTAAGGGTAGATGTCAAAATCTGCAATAACAGAACTGTATCAGAACTAATAACTTTTATTCCTTCCTGTTCTTCTAAATAGATTTGTGTTAGTGGTCTTTTCCTAATTAATGAGCAAAAGGTGGTTTTCTGTAGAAGAGTAAAAGCTCTTTTTTGCCTGATGTTGGAAAAGAGAAACTTTATGAAATAATGCTACTCTTCCACCATGTTTTCATACACTGAAAGATGAATAAAAACTAATTGTCCAGTCTCTGCCTGTAAGGAAACTTGGAGGCAAAGTTGGTAGGAGCCACGTGCATAGTGCAAGATAGTAGATTGGTTTTGGTGTGACTAGTAGGTGACTTGGGGAACTTCTGAGAGATGTTGTGGATGCTAAAAGTTTGTACGGATTCAGGAAAAGCTTAGGTAATAAGTTCAGGGAAGAGAAATCCACTAAGAGTTTAAAAAATATAATATAATTCCAATGAACTGAAAATGAGCAGAGATTAGGAGTTAATTTAAGGGAAAATACCACATGTGAATGTCCTGTTCTTACACTGTTTCCAAGCCTGCCATTTCTCTGCCTCTTCCCAAATCAGTTTTGGATTCTAGTTTACTGCTGCTTTTATCTCTAAGTGCTCAACAGCTGCACTCTACAAGTACTTAGTTAGAGCCTGGTCACTGATGCTGGACAGACAAACTCACCAGAGTTTTTTTCAGTCTCTCCCTCAAAGACTTGTATTATGCTACATCTGCTTTGTAGTTCTGATGTATCTACAATTAGTCTTTATAACTGGAATGCGTAACCTAAAAAATAATTATAAAATGTGTATTTCCTACAGGTACTAGATGAAGAAGCTGAAGTTTTCATAGTCAAAATGTGGAGGTTGTTGATATACGAGACAGAAGCAAAGAAGATTGGCCTAGTGAAATAAAGCACTCTCCTTGCTTCTAGGGTTCCATTTCAATTTTGGGCTTTTTTTTTCCCACATTCTTCAGAGACATTGAATTCTCTCTGTTCTCAGAGACTTGAGACCTGTATTTTTTTATGTAGAAAATGTGAATTTTTTTGTCCTCTGCTCTGAGGCCCCTTTTACCCTTCTCAATTAGTTATCAAATCCTGCATTGGTTCTCTTTATAATACACGAGGTACAATTACCGATATGTTTTATAAGCTGCAGCTACTGTACATGCTCTTTGGTAATTTTGTTATGTTACTCTGATTCTTGTAAATATTAAGAAAAAAAAATCCCCTGTTTTGCAAAACATTTGCACTTAATGTGGAACTATATCAGTTACAGATGAAGACAAAGGATTTTACTGCAAGTTTATCAGTGGTTTTTTGGGGGCATACTTTCCCTTTTTTTATTTAAGGAATGATCAAAATAGAATTTAAAAATAAGTGTCTTGTGCTGTTTTTAAAGAACAGCTTTGTGTGTTCATTTGATCTCTTCATCTGACTGGAAAAGGAGTTCCTTCAAACTTCTAATGTGAACCGGTTGTAGTCTTGGTACTTTGTTGCCCATTAGGAATTACTAATGAAGCTGGGGACTTAATCTCTTGCAGATGCTCTGCTTCTTTCCCAGAAAGTGCAAATCACAGGAAGTTTTTTATTTGCTCAGTTAAAACAAGAGCAGGACCTAAATTCAGTACGTGCTATCTAATGGTTTTTGGTTTTTTCTTCTGCTCAGTTTCATTCTAGCCCTTACCTACTATCCATTCTGTCTCCAAAATAATCAGATGGCTTTTTTTGAAAGAAATTATTTTTTAAAACTTTTTTTAGTATTTAGAAACAAAACAAAAAAGCCCTGTTCGGATGTAACTGTCTCTTAAAAAAAAAAACCAAAAAACACAACAAACAACCATGAAAACTAAACATTAAGTTTTCAAACAAAGCTGAAATCTTGTTTTTATCCATACTGTTAAACTAGCCCTGACTTTTGTTTTCTACTGTACGCAGTCTGTTGTCCACAAAAAGAGGGTAATATTTTCCTGCCTTGTTTGTATGTTTTTTTATAAATAGACTGATATGGTATAAATGATGACATGTACTGTAAACTGCATTTTTTTTTATCTCATACCTGGGTAAGAAGTCAAATCTATAATGTGCTGTGAGCTGTTTTGATTGCAGGAGGACTGTGTTCCAGGGAGCAAACTGTCTCAAAATTATTTTTAATTTTTAAAACACAATTCTTAATAGCAAACAAATTAAGTAAAGGTGTTCCAGTATCTCTATATTGTATTTAACTGAAGGATACAGGTTGACCTGTTCAGAAAATATGACTGTGACTTTGAGTTACTAGTTCTTTGTATCTGGAGAGGACACTTGAAAACACTGTTCTTAACAAATGGGATCGTGTAAAGGTTCCACCATGTAAATATTTCAGATATTAAAAATGTATATATTTGATTTAAGGGTTGATATTCTTTTGGAGTCTTATGCAGCATGCAATTCTATTTTACACTGCCTACCGAATCAACAAGTGTTCCCAAATTAGGGGTGGGGTTTTTTTTAAAACTACCTCCTGCTTATATTAGGTGACCAGAAGCCTGCAGATTTAGACGTGATCCCAGTATTTTCTTTCTTATCCCTGTGATACTACACTACACACCACAAAATCTTATTTTTTAACTTTAAGTGTCATGCTTGGATGTTACTTTTATGCTGCGCTTAAGTTTGTCTGTGAGCATGTTTTGGGTTGCATGCTTATATGTTGCAATCTTCCTATTTTTTTCTGTAATGTGATGGTTACAACCCTAAGAAATTACTTCCCTGTTCTCCTTATAGAGTTCTCCATCGCCATTTACCAAAAAATTTTAAAATTCTAAATAAATTCAAAAGTTGTTCTGTTTGTAGAAAATGCAGAGAAGAGGGAGAGTGAACTTCACGAGTGCCTTCTGATCTGGTAAATGGCATTCCCTCTCATTAGTAGCAGTTAAACAAGACAAATGTGACAAACACATTGTAATGCCACTGTGTGACAGATTGCCCAACATACAGATTCTTCAGAGAAAGCTCAAGTTGTGAAACTTCAGTTTATTTCTGCCCTAAACTAAAGCTGTGTATGCAAGGGACATAAGCTTGTACTTTTCCTTTCCTAAGGAGACTGAACGTGCCTGGATGAGAAAGACATGTAAACTTTAAGATGGAGTATTAAATACATAGGTAAATAAGTATACAGAATCATTGTGATATCATCAAAACAATTTTGTGGAAGTTGGGATTTTCTTCACTAGAGGAAGAAGAAATGAATGTTCACTAGATGAACTCTGGTTTGGCTTATCAGCTTTTTCAGAATGCAAGTATAAAGTCACTTCTACTTTTACCTCTTACTCAAATTATTGTTATTATGTCTCAGTGATACTGTATTTTGTGTCAGTGGTGCTGGGGAGTAGAACACAAATTATGTACTGCTGAGGGTCTTAGTATAGAAAGTAACTTTCTGTTTCTTAACAGAATTATTTCAAGATAAATTTGGAAAATCTGGGGTAAAAAAAAACCCTTTTTTGCCAATAGTACACCACTTCACTGGATATATGATTTAATACACACTGTGTATTATGTTAGTGAATGCTCAGAATGAGGTATGTGAGTAAAGTATGTATGTTGGCACCAGGTACTCAGTGCATCATGCCATAGTAGAACCCATGCTATGAGGGAGTTAATCTAGAAGTTCCATATACTGTGTAATTAAAAAATACCAGTATTTACACAACAGAACTGATTGTACTTGTTTATCTGGACCTTGCTGTGGAGTAAGGCTTTAAAACTTGACATAACACATGCTCTTACTCTCCTGATAATCATCTTGTGTAACTGCCATTCAGTATTTGGCATATGTGAGTACAAAGTCTTGAAGTATTGTTTTTCTTCATTAATATGCCCTGAAAAGAAATGGGAAACAAGGAGCAAGTAAGATCTGTTACCAAGAATTACATATTTTTATATTATCTTAAAGTTGGTGACTTTTTTTGTTCTTTGAGTATTTACCCTGCTCTCCTAATAATTTGGTCTTTGTAATCTTGGCTGTTTCCTTCACTCTCTTTAAGCAGGAACCTGTACTGAAAGTAATGATCTAGCTAGATGTCATGGCTCTAAATCTGAGCAGAGGAAGGGCCTCAAACAGTGAGTTTAGCTTCTTACTGGATTCCTGTGTCTTACTACTAATGCTTTCCTATTAGTGAGAGGGAAGTAGACCTTTCATGCTCTTATTAAATAGAGCTGCTAAAATAGTTGCTTGCAGGAGTGGATATTTTGGAAAGTGGATACACTGAAAACCACAAGTCGTTGGTTTTCATATTACAATTGAGTCACACTTTTTCCTATTATCCTGAGTAGCAACATTGGGTTCAGAATTAAAAATTAGTACACAGTCATGCAGTGTGAGGGAGTGTAAGGTATTGTTTAATAGACATTTCATCATGGATCAAATTGACTTACTAATAATAGAAAATAGTTTGGTACAGCTGTATGTCCATGTTTGGTTGGTTGAGTTTTTTGTTTGGTTGTTTTCCCCATTTAGGTTACAAGTAGTTTTATTTGATTAATGGTTAGACATCACTTTCTGTCTAAAAATGGCTTCTTTTAGATGCATTTCACATACCCATGAGGTACTGAAAGTCAGTATTTGTGTTGCAATGCTTGCATCAAGCCTTTCAGGTGCAATAGTTTTGTCTCACTTAATTTTACCATACATCTTCTTATAGTGTAGTCAAATACTGCAATACAACATTGTTTTAAACATGTGGAATTACATGCTCTCTCAGATTTTACATTTTTTATATTCAGAGTGGTTATATATCATAGCATTTGCTATATGTTACTAACCCAATTGATTACACACTTGAAAAGGAATTGTGGATTACCCTTCAAATACGGATAGCAAGGTAAGTTTCAAATTTGGAATTGACTTTATTTTGTATTTTTCCACTAACTAGTCACAGCTCTACTTAGAGGCTTCTTGAAAAGATACCATGTTGATTTCTAATACTGTTTTAATTTTGAAATGTAATAATTGCATCAAGTAACTTTCTTAATGCCTTTTTTTGTTGGGACCATTTTAAATCAGCATATATATGACTGGCATATATATGACTTGCATTCAAAACAGCCAAGTGTATTTTCTCATACCTCTCTCTTTATCTGGTACTAGGTTAAAAAGGTCAAGCTAGCTTTCCTTTTCGTGATTCCTCGCGTCTGGAGTTTCAGCGAGTGCTCATTCTCTGCTATCCAGCCAGCCTCTCCTAAACCGATGCCTTCCTTCAATTCCCACCCATGCGTCTTGGTTCCAGGCTGACGGCAAAGCTTTCGGCTCGTTCTTTCCGAGGCGCTCCCTCGTGCCCCCTGCGCGCCGGGGTTGCCGGGGCCGACCGCAGGTCCCGCCCCCA